>JAQFZC010001084.1:0-34677 GCA_034695205.1 Dicyrtoma fusca | reverse complement strand
AGTGTCTAATTGTGATATCACTCACAGCGTCTAATCATGATTTCGCTCACAGCGTCTAATTGCGATATCACTCACAGCGACTAATTGTGATATCGCGAACAGCTTCTAATTGGGATATCGCTCACAGCTTCTAATTGGGATATCACTCACAGCGTCTAATTGTGATATCACTCACAGCGTCTAATCGTGATTTCGCTTATAGCGTCTAATTGTGGTTTCGGTCACAGCGTCTAATTGTGATATCACTCATAGCGTCTAATTGTGATTTCGCTCACAGCGTCTAATTGTGATATCATTTACAGCGTCCAATTGTGATATCGCTGACAACATGTAAATGTTGAATTGCCAAGACTGCTATTCTACAATCACTAAGAGCGTGTTGTTCCTAAATCCCGAACCAGATGTTGTGATGTTGCTAATGCATACCCAAAAATGAGATGTCACTGCTTTCGTTATCACTTTAGTCTCACTCTTGACTTTATCACAATTCTAATTTAAAGCATAATCGCAATTGCATACTTTTATGTTGTCGTTCACAAGCTTGTAGTATCTTTGCAATTGCTGCAGTTATAACAATTCAAAATTAAAGAAGATAACAAATTGTCAGTTGGTTTGTGTTGAAAGATATTAAATGTGATTTTAGCAATTTTTGAAAGATGGTTATAACGATTTTGTTTTGGATGTGTAGAAGGTAAATCGTCATTTTGCACTTATAAAATTTAAGTTGTTGTGATTTTCCATTTTTAATAAGTAGATAATTTTAAACGTAGCTTTTGAGATCTTGTAAATGTAAATGTGCTCATTATGAGGTAGCTATTGTAAAAAATTTCGAAAAGGACCCTAAAGAGGCATTCCCAAATCTCTTTTAGCCCGCTCCCATTGATTCGTGCGGCCCATGCTTCATGCTCCTTGGTCCATTTAAATTTTGGGAACGTCTCTTCAGGGTCCTATTCGAAAACATTTGATAACAGTTGTCACTTTATTGTTTTTCAAAGGTAGGGAATTGCGATTTTTAGATTGAAAGTTATTTGTAGTTTAGCAACCCTTGTAAGACATTAAAAATTTTATACTTTTGAAGTGGACAGTTGGTGTGGCTTTTGCAAGGTATCTTACATCAATTTAGATTATTATAACAGCGCTTATTGCAAAGTTACTAAACGCCTGTAAATGGAAGCCTAGGATTGTTTAATTGAAATTGTAATAGAAATTTTAACCGTGATGCTGCTACATCACAAATGCAAGCTCTAAATGATTTCAAAATTGCACGCTGTGAGCAATATCACAATTAGACACTGTGAGCGATATCGCTATTAGACGCTGTGAGGAAAATCACGATTAGATGCTGTAAGCGATATCACAATTAGACGATATGAGCAATATCACAATAAGACGCTGTGGGCGAAATCACAATTAGACGCTGTGAGTGATATAACAATTAGACGCTGTGAGCGATATCACAATTAGACGCTGTGAGCGAAATCACAATTAGACACTATGAGTGATATCACAATTGGACGCTGTGACCGAAATCATAATTAGACGCTATGAGCGAAATCACGATTAGACGCTGTGAGTGATATCACAATTAGACGCTGTGAGTGATATCACAATTAGACGCTGTTAGCGAAATCATGATTAGACGCTGTAAATGACATCACGGTTAGACCGTGTGAGCGATGTCTAAATTAGAAGCTCTGAGCGATAGCACAATTAGGCACTGTGAGTGATATCACAGTTAGACACTGTGAGCGATATCTAAATTAGAATCTGTGAGCGATATCCTAATTAGACGCTGTGTGTGATATCACAAAACCTCATGTTTAATGTTTAAGTGATGGTTTCTTGACCTTATGGATGCATTTTGTGATTTTTTGATTTTGACCTATTTTTGAAATTTTACCGCTGGTCCCTGCTTTGGTTGGAGCCAAAATTGCATGTTAAATCTCATTTGAATTGTCACGAGCGACAACGCTCAAAATAAAATAATTTTTTTCCCGCGTAAAACCAAAAAGTGGCACAAAGTATAATGTCAGTAGTGATACCATGGACCATGTCAATGACTACAAAATTTTTTTTTTAAATCCGGATAGTTAGGGCATCTTACGCACTTTCCTTGTAAGCGTAGTAACAATAGTATAATTTTTTATTTTGGGGCATTTTAACGCCGACTCAAAATAATGTTTTATTTTACGTAGTTATTTACTTTTACATTTTATTCTATTGTGTTATGCATATTCATATTTGTTTTGAATTATTTGTTTCAACATTCAATCTTGAGCACACATTTTCCTATATTTGACTATTTTGTCGCCGTTTATTTTATTCCAAGACATATTTATTACGATCATAATGTGTAGTCACATCCGTCCTACAATTACAGAAATATATTTATTCTTAGCATCAAGTATTTCCTCTACATCAGCATTAAGAAAAATCCCTCTCGCGCCCTCTGCAAACTCAGGCATAAACCACTGCAAACGAACAAAGTCCACTCGTGACAGGGGTTGAAGGCTATTAAACACATCTAAGAGCGAGTAGCTTTCATCGCTAGGGTACCGCGTTACCGACCATGTTATTGCAAGATATATTTATTGCCAAATTGATAATCACAATCATCTTACTTTGAGAAAAACAACAGCATTTTTTAGGGCATTAGGTGTTTCCTCTACTTGAGCATTAGGGAAAAGCCTTTTGACGCCCTCTGCAAACTCCGGCTTTTGAAACCAGAGCAAACGAACATCTCCAACTCCTGGCATGGGCTCAACGCTATTAAACACATCTAAGAGAGGGTACGTTTCATCACTACAGTATTTACAGCGAATGTGTATGCTTCTCAGATTTGGAAATCTGTCGCCCAGAGTGACACCCCTAGGAAGGGTTTTGAAGCCTTTTCGGACAAACATGAAAAAATATTCTACAGCTGGCATTTGTGGAATTCGAATCTCTTCTAAAAATTCCATCCCATGGTAAGAAAACATCTTGCATGTACTTGAGGCTGAAGCCACCTGCAGGATGCGATTTATGATTCGAGTTGCTCTGGGCCACAAGTGTGGCTTGTCAAATAAACAAGATCCGTCCAAACGAAGGACTCTCAATGGCAAATTCCCCTCCGCATGCTTTAAAACTTGATCCAGAGCATTCAGACATTTCAATTCCCCAAGGTCATTGGACATTAACGTCAGCCCATTGAGAAGATGAAGACGATTGACGGGTTGAACAAGACAGTGTAAATTGCAGGTTTCCAGGAACACTTTTTTTAAATAAGGGGAACACATCAGTATGGCTTGGAGTAGTTTCTCTGGGAATAGAGATCTATTTCCCATTACAAAAACCTTGAGATTAAATGCAAAGTCTGGATTCCCTTTCTTTGAACGCCAGATCATTCCGGCTAATTCATTTGGGTCAACGTCTAATTGGGTAGTGCCCTTGGCTCGGGTCTCTATCCTTGCGTAACAGACTAACTCTTCCACGTGTGGACACTGCTCTAGAAGCAGTCGTGTTAAGTTTAAAAATGTGATCGTTTGCTTGTACTGTTTCCTAAGACGAGTGTAGACAACAAATCCGTGGACTGGTTCCCTGCGGAATTTGTAACGGCATGGAGGCTCGGTCAACTCAAGCCTCTTAATATGGACACCGTGAATGTTAAGAAACCGTTGAACGACAGGCTGTCTGAAGAATGAGCTGCATATTCGAAAAGAGTTGCAGGGGAAACCTGCTGTTGAACCGTCCATAACGGGAATGAGATCTGAGAGGAACCACTTCCGGTCAGATTGACGGCGAAGCTTAGGTCGCCCGGTCTCCGTGTCGAGCTCAAGATTAAAATACCAGACTTGCTTTTGGGCCTCTTGGGAACCCAAATCTGCCCAACGGTGGGACACAAACCGACAATTCAATACGGTAATCTGACTCAGGTGTGAGAATACGTTTTCCATAATCTGAAATGATATAAAGACAAAAAAGATAAATAATCTGCAATATTACCTACTAATACATATACAATTTACAAACATGACTTACATGGTCCATACTAAATGCTCTCAAAGCCAGCGATTCCAGTTTCTCGTTTTGATCACTATCGGAGCTCAACTCAAGCTCCCCAACTTGGTCCGAGAGACCATCCTAAAAACAAAATTCGAATATATATTTATATTTTTTAAGGTGCTAGGCAATTTGAATACAGACTTAATTTTTAAGAAAATCTTGGTAGAAAAAATAAATAGAAAAGAGCGTTTTAAAAAATTTCCCTCCATCTAGCTCACCATTTGATTCTTTTCTAGTCTCAAGCTTGATCTCGCAAAAATAATTTCACGAAATACTTTTCATTCACTTTTCACTTTTTTCACTTTCACTTTCACTTTTTTCACTTTTCATTCACTTGATTCAAAAGCCCACGGGATATTTGCGAAAGTTATTCTGTGGTCTATGGGTTGAGCCTGGAGTTTTATCGGAATTTTATTGAAATTGAAAAGTTGCTACAAATTGAATGAGACTGTAAATAATTTGTAGCCCACTTTATAGTGAGTAGAAAATTTACTACCGTAGATTTAAAGCGAGCCGCTTCAGTTTAAATGCGTGTTTAAGGACTGCTCATATTTTCATCTTATTTTCGTGTTCAGTCGTAACTAAGGAAAACTTATTGCAAGAACTTAAGTCATAAAATTTGAATGAACGAAATGGGAACGGGAAAATAGGATTAGTTCACAGAAGAATAGGCCAAAAATATTTATTTCTAAAAGGCACCAAAGAAATGCTAAGTGGCTTAGTTGCCCAGGCGTTAATCCTTATGACCTCCTTAAGTCTTGAAAAATAAAGGAGTGCAAGTTTTCTTTTCTGCTTCGTTCTAACATAAATAATGCATGTACACTCTGCCAAAAGTGGTTTGAAATCTACCAACGCTGAAGATGAATTTCTATTAATACGTTCGACAGACAACACCATGTTCAAGTTAGGATTGGAATATTTTTATTTCTCTTATCAACATTTAAAACTCATTATACATGTAAAAGGATATAGAAAGAATATTTCCGTATATTTTGCCCGCCACCTATTTGTAAAACATTTTTTTTTGTACAAAGTGCATTTGTAACAGATTTGTTAATTTTCTTTTTCAAAACACTAATTTTGAGCTCTTTATATACACTTGAAACAGGAACTCCGGGAAAAAAATATTACAATACTACATAAATATGCACAATTATTCATCTAATCCATACTCTACTCTAATTTACTCCGTGTCACAAAGTGGAGGAATTGGTATGTTCTCTATTTCTGCATTAGGGAAGAGCCTTCTGACACCCTTTACAAACTTGGGCTTTTTAAAATAGAGCAAACGAACATCTTCCACCCATGGCATTGGCTCAAGGCTATTAAACACGTCTAAGAGAGAGTAGATTTCATCAGTCGGGTATTTGCAGCGAAGGTGTAGGCTTCTCAGATTAGGGAATGTGTCGCCCAGGGTGACCCCGCCAGGAAGGGTTTTGAACCCTTTTCGGACAAAAAGAGACAAACCATCCACGGTTTTTATTTGTGGGATTCGTATCTCTGCTAAAAAATCCAATCCATGGTACTCAATTGTTACGCACGTGTTTGACGCTGCAGCCACCTGCAGAATGCTATTGATAATGTTAGTTGCTCTGGACCACAAGTGTGGCTTGTCAAATAAACAAGATCCGTCCAAACGAAGGACGGCCATTGGCCAATTCCCGTCCGCATGCTTTACAAGTTGCTCCAGGGCATTAAGGCAGTCGGGGTCCGCAAGGTCATTCTGCCATAAAGTCAGCCATTTGAGATCATGAAGACGATTGACGGGTTGAACAAGACAGTGAACGTTACAGTTTTCCAGCAACACCTTTTTTAAATGAGGGGAGCACAGCAGTATGGCTTGGAGTAGTTTCTCTGGGAAAAGAGATCTATTTTGCATTATAAAAAGCTTAAGATTGAATTTAAAGTCTGGATTTTCTTCCCTCAAACGCCAGATCATTGCAGCTAGCTCATCAGGGCTATGACCTACTTTTCGATTTGCCTTGGCTTTAACTTTTATTCTTGCGTAACAGACAAAAATTTCCACGTGTGGACAATGAATCAGAAGAAGTCGTGTTAAATCCGAAAACGTGATCGTTTGCTTGCACTCTTTGGCACGACCAGTGTGAATAATATAATCTTGTATGGGTTCCCTACGGAATTTGTAACGGTATGGGGGCTCGTTCAAATCAAGCCTCCTAATATGAGCACCATGGACGTTTAAAAACTGCTGAACGACAGGGAGCTGGAAAATTGTGCTGCAGATTGTAAAAGAGTTACAAGGCAAGCCTGCTGGTGAACTGTCCATAAGAGTGATGAGATCTGAGAGGAACATTTTCCGGTTGGACTCACAGCAGAGCCTTGGGCGTCCGGTCTTTTTGTCAAACTTAAACGTAAGCCAAGTGTCTCGTTTTTGAGCTTCTTGAGAACCCAGAAATGCCCAACGGTGGGACACAAAACGACAAGAATACACAGTATCTTGACTCACGTGTGTCAATACGTTTTTTAGAATCTGAAATTACGAAAAAACCATCGGCTTTATATTATTCAAGCACTGTTTACTCAACCTAAAATAATTCGTACCAATACGTATAAATCAAAAAAACGTTAACTACAAATACAGCAGACAAACAGCACGAAAAATTTAATTGGAATTTAAACAAGGTAATGTTTGGAACTGTATAATTATTGTAAAACAACACTTACGTGATCCATGCCAAACGTTTCTGAAGCGAGCGATGCCAGTCTCTCGTTTTCACCCCAATCTGAGCTAAACCCGAAGTCAGAAACTTTGTCCATCAGAACATCCTACAATCAAATATTTAAAAATATGTATAGTTTTGTAAGGTTTTAATAAAGAATACTAGATTAATTTTTCAAAGAATCTTCGTATCAGCGTTAAATAAAACGTAGCTTTTAAAAAATTAAAATTATTTGCCTGAAATGCACCCACCATTTTACTCTCTTTCAGGGTCAAACTTTATCTCGCAACAATAAATTCGCTAAAGATTTCACTGTGATTGCACTCATGTGATAACAGTGATAGTATAGCTTCTCTGTGGTCCAGGTTGAGCTTAGAGATCACTCGGGGATTTTATGAAAGTATAAAAGTTGCTACAAATTAAATGTGACTATAAACTCAAGAATAATAATTATTTCCAATAAATTCTGCAGACAATATGTGTAGTGCGTAGTGAATTCAGCAGCGTAGTTTTGATGCGAACTGCTTCAGTTGAAATGTGTGTTTGAAGACAGTTAAATAGTTTCAGCTTACTTTTTGTTCAATCGTACATAAGATGCAGTATTTGAAAGGGTTAGTCATAAAATTCTTCAGAATTAAATGTGAAAGGGTTTTGTTTACAGAAGATTAAACTTAAAAAAGTTATTTTAAAAAGGAATAAAACAATGGCTTTTGGTTGCAAAGGCGTTGATCCTTGAACTCCTAAATTCTTAGAAAAGAAAGGCTGTAAGCTTTTTCGGTCCCATTTCGTTCCAAATATATAATACACATATATAATGTATAAGTGTTGTTTGTTTGTCATAATGCTCCAGTTTTAGAGCTACGCGACTGGCACAAAATAGATTGAACGGAGACGATGTGGCGCATACACAATACTCCACCAAAATAATTTAAAATCCACCAACACTGAAGACAAATATGTATCTATTTTAGTCAGTCAACACATATGAATGTATCGTAATGGCAATGCGTTAAAAGTTAAAACTTACTCGTCTTTGGTCCCTTTATCCTTGTAAAAATGAAATATGATTCAGTTGAGCGCATCTTCATGATACTTTGATAACTTTTAGAAATTGATTATTACAATCTTGTTCGAAAGTTTCCTATTTATCAATAATTGAATAATAAATTAAAAATTATATAAATACAATGAAGCTGGTAAAAGTAAATGGAAAATATTGTAATATTGTAAACGATGAGCTTTGAAATTAGTCAAAGTTTCGAGGGTCACAACTGGTAACCCAGGATTGTTAGAACATTTACAAAAAAATATATTTAAGAAACGTTAGAAATGGACGCTTGAGGTGTATAGATGTACATAATTAAGCTTGTTTATTCTTGTATCGTTACTTTTAAAAATACGACCAAACTATGTTCGAACGTCGCTTCAGTAAAGTGTGTCTGGTGGACACGAGCTTCCCCAACAGTTAATATGCTAAATTAGTCCCGGATCGGTCATCTATTGTAGCATTAGGGAAAAGCCATCGGACACCCCCTGCAAACTCTGGCTTCTTAAATCCGTACAAGCGAACACGTTCAATTAGTAGCATGGGTTCCAGACTATTAAAAACGTCTAAAAGCGGGTAGAATTCATCACTAGGGTATTCACAGCAAAGGAATAGGCGTCTGAGATTGGGAAATGTGTCGCCCAAAGTTACTTCACGAGGAAGAGTTTTGAAACCTTTTCTGACAGTCAGTTCCACGTAACATACGGCTTTCATTTGTGGAAAATGAATCCCTTCTAAAAAGTCGAACCCCTTGTAAGCAAACACTTCGCATGTGCTTGAGTCTGAAGCCACCTGCAGAATGCGATTGATGATCCGAGTTGCTCTGGACCACAAGTGTGGCTTGTCAAATAAACAGGAGCCGTCCAATCAAAGGAAGTTTAGTGGCCAATTCCCGTCCGCATGCTTTAAAATTTGATCCAGGGCATTTAGGCATTTCGAGTCCGCCAGGTCATTCCACTGTAATGACAGCCCACCAAGAAGGTAAAGACGAGTGACAGGTTGAACAA
Organism: Dicyrtoma fusca; assembly: GCA_034695205.1. Taxonomy (NCBI): domain Eukaryota; kingdom Metazoa; phylum Arthropoda; class Collembola; order Symphypleona; family Dicyrtomidae; genus Dicyrtoma; species Dicyrtoma fusca. The sequence goes on along the minus strand of JAQFZC010001084.1, from coordinate 25,903 downwards.
GACAGGGAAAATTAAAGGGCTCCAGAAAAACGGTTTCTAAGTGAGGGGAACAGAGCAGTCTGGCTTGCAGCAATTTCTCTGGGAAAACAGATCTAGTAGGCATACCAATTATGTTAAGTTTAAATTTAAATTCTGGATTTTCTTTCTTTGAACGCATGTTAATTGCAGCCAGCTCATCAGGGTCAACGTCTATTTGTTGATTTGCTTCGTGTTGGGCCTCCATTTTGGCATGAAACAAGAGGAATTCTACGTGTGGACACTGAACCAGAAGCAGTCGTGTTAGATTTGAAAACGTGATTGTTTGTTTGTACTCTTTGACAATACGTGTGTGGAGAACAAATCCGTGTATGGGGTCTTTTTGACATGTGTAACTGCGTGAAGGCTCGGTCAAACGAAGCCCCTTAATATGGGCACCATGAACATTTAAAAACTGCTGAACCACCGGGAGCTGGAAGAGTGAGCTGCAGATTGTAAATGAGTTGCATGGGAAGCCTGCTGCTGAACTGCTCATAAGAGTGATGAGATCTGAGAGGAATAATTTCCTGTTGGATTCACAGCTGAGCCTTGGACGTCCGGTCTCCGTGTCAAGCTCAAACTCAAACCAACTGTATCCGTTTTGAGCTTCTTAAGAGCCTAGAAATGCCCAACGGTGGGACACAAAGCGACAATTAAATACGGTGCTCCGATTAAGGCAGGAGAATACGTTTTTCATAATCTGAAATTGTAAATTGTAATCAAAAGTAAAAAAGGTGATTAATCTCAATCAAATATTACCTGCTGATACATCCCAAGGAAAACTGAAATGTAAGATCTTATATGAGGCCTCTTGTAAGAATTTTTGTCGGAAATTCGCTACTTCTCATACGACTTTATCCCAAACGATCTTACAAAATCTTACACACAACACAAGAAACTATAGGAAAAATAATCCATTTCCCGGATTCGAACCTGGGGTAGCCCAACTTGTTTCCGCGCCCTTAACCTCTATGCCACTATTGCTATTTGAGATGATGTATACTTTTTGCAGTACTTGTCGCTGTAAATCGAGTAAATTTAATTATTAAAACTAAAAGCTGCGCCTATAAGTGCATGCAATAAAAAAGCTTGTGGGAAATACATAAGCATAGTGAATCTTGTACGATCTTACACATTCGTGCAAACAGCAAATCTCATATAAGATCCGAGGTCATAATTTTGCTTGGGACACACAATTTGCAGACTTGACTTACGTGGTCCATGCTAAATGTTCTCAAAGCCAGCGATGCCCGTCTCTCGTTTAGGTCACTAGTGGAGCTCAATTCAAGCTCCCTAACTTGGTCTGAGAAAAGTTCCTATATATGAATAAAATTGAAACATATTTGTATTTTTTAAGGTCGTTGGCAATTTGAGTTATTTAATTTATAAGAAACACTTGGTAGAAGCAATAAATAGAGAATATACTCTCTATTTAGCTATAGCTTTTAAAAAATTAAAACAACATTTCAATCCATGCATCCCACTCACCATTTGACTTTTTTGTAGGCTCAAGCTTGATCTCATAAAAACAATTTCACCATAGATTTTACTTTGATTTAATTCAAAACGATTGTAGGATAATGGTGATAGCTATTCTGTGGTCCGGATTGAGTCTGGAGTTTTATTTGAATTTGATTAAAGTTGAAGAGGTGCTACAAATTGAATGAGACTGTGAACACAACAATAACTATTGCCACTAAACTCTGTAAATAATTTATACCACACTTAGCTAAGAAGCTTAGCTAAGCAAAAGTAACGTAGATTTAAAGCGAGCTGCTTCAGTTTAAATGCGTGTTTAAGGACTGCTCATATTTTCATCTTATTTTCGTGTTCAGTTATAATTAAGGAAAACTTGTTGCAAGGACTTAAGTCATAAAATTTGAATGAATGAAATGGGAACGGGAAAATAGGATTAGTTTATTGAAGAATAGGCCAAAAATATTTATTTCTAAAAGGCACCAAAAAAAGGCTTACTTAGTGGCTTAGTTGCCCAGGCGTTAATCCTTGTTGACCTCCTTCAGTCTTGAAAAATAAAGGAGTGCAAGTTTTCTTTTCTGCTTCGTTGTCATACAAATAATGCGTGTATACACTCTACCAAAAGTGGGTTGAAATCTGCTAACGCTGAAGATGAATCTCTGTCAATAACTTCGATATCAAACACTTAAATATGAACGCACCATTGAGACACGAAGGCGTTAAACCCCACTCGGATGTAAAATTCCCTGCCCTTATGAGTAAGTAATCACATGCAGTAAAACGCGTCTTCATGATTCGTTGATAACTCTAACAAAATTATTTTTATAATCTGAAAAACCATATTTAATTGAGTATTAGAATGTTTTTATTTCTCTTATCAACATTTGAAACTCTATACATGTAAAAGGTTATAACAAGAATATTTCCGTATATTTTGCCCACCATCTATTTGTAAATAGTGTGAAGCCATTTATAAAGGAAATCCATCCCAATGTGATTAATTGTAAAATTATTTTATTTGTAACTCATTTTATTGCATATTATTACTGAGCGGATTGTGAACTAAATATTTATTTATATTTTATTTTGAAATGATATGGGTATTGCGTATACAGTGATTTATATATTATTACTATATACTCTGTTTTTTTCTGATTTTTCTTGATTTTGTGTATATATGTACATGTACTTATTCTGTGTGGGTATACCGCGGTCACCGATTATTGTAAGAGGAAAAGAGTGAGTAATTCTGATAAAAGTATTTTATTTACTATTAAATTAGGTTATGGATAGGTTTTAAATGATATTTGGTAGAGTGTATAGATATGTACTATGTATTTGGGGACGAAATAGGAAAGAAAAAGTTTAGAGCATTTCTTTTCCAAAAATTAGGGATTTAAGGAGCACCGCCTCGAGAACTAACAATAAGCCTGTTTGGCTCCTTTTAAAAATAACTGTTCTAAGCCTATTCTTCTGGGAATGCTTCCCTTTTACATTTCATTCCATGGAATTTTATGGCGTATTGTAAATCCCTTCAAAACCTTTTCCCTCGAATACGAGTAAACAGAAAACAAGCTGAAACTATTAGACAGTCTTCAAATACCCACCTTAGCCGAATCATTAGTCTGATCCAGTGAGTCATTTTCTCTGCACTACATTTTGGTAAAAATTCTTTTTAGAATTGAGCAATAATTGTTGTGTTTTTAGTTACATTTTATTTGTAGCAACTTTTGTATTTGAATAAAACCGCCGAGTACCCTCTAAGCTATACCCGGACCACGGAAGAGCTATCAAAATTATCCCGTTGGGGTATTTAACGAAATTAAAGGGAGATTTTGGCGGAAATAATTGTTGCAAGGCTAAACTGTGAGCTTAAAAGAAAACAAAATGGTGAGTGAGATGGAGGAAACAGTTTTTTATTCAAAGGCTGTTGTTCATTAAATTATAATGATAATAGCAAGATTCTCTTAAAAATTAAATTAGCATTCAAATTGACTAAAACCTTAAAAAATACAAATAAAGTTGAATATTTTTTTCAAGGATGTTCTGTCGGATGACGTTCGTGACCTTGGGTTAAACTCAGACTGTGATCAAAGCGAGAGATTGGCATCGCTGGCCTCGAGAACGTTTAGTATGGATCTTGTAAGTGATGTTTACAAATATATATTTCCAAACTACTAGCATGCTTAATTTCCCATTTCCTAAATACTGCTTGCCTGCTGTAGTTTTAAAATGCTACGTATTATTATTATTATTTAGCGTATATTTAAATATAATATATCGGACCATAATTATTTGGATTGTATTTCCTGTAGTTCTTAAATAATACTGACGGGTGCTCTTTACATATTTTCAGATTCTAGTGAACGTATTGACCCACGTGAGTCTACATACTGTGTATGGGTGTCGCTTTGTGTCCCACAGTTGGGCAGTTCTGGGCTCTCAAGAAGCTCAAAAGCGGTACCCTTGGCTTCAGTTTAAACTTGACAAAGAGACCGGAATCCCAAGGCTCAGCTGTAGATCGAACAGGAAATTGTTCCTCTCCGATCTCATCACTCTTATGAGCAGTTCAACAGCAGGCTTCCCCTGTAACTCTTTTACAATCTGCAGCACAATCTTCCAGCTCCCGGTAGTTCAGCAGTTTTTAAACGTACATGGTGGCCATATTAAGAAGCTTGATTTGACGGAGCCTTCAAACCGTTTCGAATTCCGAAAGGAGCCCATACACGAATATGTTGTCCACACTCGTCGTGTCAAACAGTACAAGCAAACGATCACGTTTTCGAATTTAACATGGCTGCTTCTGATTCAGTGTCCCTACTTGGAAGTTTTTGATTGTCACGCAAGAATAGAGGCCCAAGCCAAGGGAAATACTGAATCAGACGTTGACCCAGATGACTTAGCAGGATTAATCTGGCGTGCAAAGAACGAAAATCCGAGCTTTAAATTTAATTTTAAGGTTTTCGTAATGAAAAATAGATCCATTTTTCCAGAGAAACTACTTCAAGCCATACTGCTCTGTTCTCCTCATTTAAAAAAAGTGTTTCTGGAAAACTGTAATGCTCACTGTCTTGTTCAACCCGTCAATCGTCTTCACCTTCTCAAATGGCTGACTTTATGGTGGAATGATCTTGCGGATTTGAAATGTCTTGAAGCCTTGGACCAAGTCATAAAGCAGGCGGACGGGAGTTGGCCATTGACCGTCCTTCGTTTAGACGGATCTTGTTTATTTGACAAGCCACACTTGTGGTCCATGGCAACTCGTACAATCAATGGAATTCTGCAGGTGGCTGCAGCCTCAAACACGTGCACATCAATCGAGTACCATGGCTTGGATTTTTTAAAAGGGATACGAATCCCACAAATAAAAACCGTAGAAGATTTGTCTCTGTTTGTCCGAAAAGGCTTCAAAACCCTTCCTGGCGGTGTCACCCTGGGCGACGCTTTTCCGAACCTTAGAAGCCTACACGTTCGCTGTAAATACCCGACTGATGAAATCTACCCTCTCTTAGATGTGTTTAATAGCCTTAAACCCATGCCAGGAGTGAAAGATGTTCATGTGCTCTGGTTTAAAAAGCGGAAGTTTGTAAAGGGTGTCAAAAGGCTCTTCCCTAAAGCAGAACTTAAGATCATGCAATGTCTTTGATTTTGTTTCACGGAACAAGTTAGAGTTGTGTATACGAGAGATTAATCATCTAAGATGAATAATTGTGAATACTGCCAATAAATGAATTATAATATACAATAAATGCCAGAGCCTTGTTTAACTAGCTAAGCATTAGCGAAGTTGTTTGGCAATGTTTTAGAAGGTATAAAAAAAGGAATGAGCAGTGACAATAAATTGCTCAAATGAACGCTGTTATTGCTTGTGAATAATTGTAGCTTAGTCTCACATTCATTATAACGTTTCCGGACGTAACACAATTTTTTGGTTGGTTTAATATAACGGCTTATTTTAATTCATCAGAAGCTTCGCTACTCTTAAAACAATCAAACTTAACTTACACTATTTTGACACAGGATACGGTTTACTATAAATACAATACTGAGTTACAATCATAATTAATTGTCTTTGAAAAAAATAAATCATAATTATATGGTTTTTTAAAAAAGTGAAATATAGATGCCCGTTCTTTTCAGAAAAGCAAAATCAAAATTACCTGCCTTGAAATAAAAGCTGCAATCAAAATTTATCTGACGTTCAAAATATTATTCACAATTACCTGCTTTTCAAAAGAGTGCAGTCCTCTTTTGAGAAACCTTTAAAAATAGCGAAATCGCAATTACTTTCATTTTATATAAGCCAAAATTATTATTGCTATCTTTCTGAAAGGCAAGATCACAATTACAATTACCAACATTAAAAACAGCGGAATCACAAAAATTTGCCTTTAGAAGAAGCAAAAACACAACTACGTTCTTTTCAAAAATGCAAAATTACAATTATGTACATCCTTTCAAAAAAAAAAGTTGTTGTTCTGATCTTTCTAAAAAAGCAAAATAACAAATACATAGAAATAGTTTCAGCTTATTTTTGTGTTCAATTGTACTTAAGGAGGAAAAAGTTGCTGACAGGACGGCCAATAAAGCCATAAAATATGAAGAATGAAGTGAAGAATGAAATGTGAAAGGGTTGGGCGTGGGTTCACAGAAGATTAAGCTTAAACGAGTTATTTTTAAAAGGAACCCAATGTATATTATGCTTAATTCTGGTGAAGAACATTCGAGACCAATGTAAAACAAGGTATATAGATGACGTTTGTTTAAGTATAGAACATACAAAAACAAGTCTGTGAACTTTTATTTCTCATTTCGTTCCCGCATTCATAACACACATCTATATATACACTCAACCAAAAATCGATGAAAAAGCAGGTTTGTTTAAAGAGTAGTGAAGCTCTGATGAAATAAAATACGACATTTTTAAATTACTAAATATTAGCCTAGTATTCAATTCTTTTATTGACAATCACAAATAATCATCTTAGATTTGGTGCACCCTTTGCCCATTGGGAAAATGTGAAGGACATGGTATGTTTTCCACTTTAGCATTAGGAAAAAGTACTTTCACTCCCTCTGCAAACTGCGGCTCTCTAAACCAGAGCAATTCAACATGTTTCACTACTGGCACGGGTTGAGCACTGTTAAACACATCTAAGAGCGGGTAGATTTCATCTGTCGGGTATTTGCAGCGCACGTGTAGGTTTCTCAGATTTGGAAATGCGTCGCCCAGATTGACTCCTTCAGGAAGGGTTTTCAAGCCTCTTCGGACATAGAGGTGCAAATATTCTACAGAACCCATTCGTGGAATTCGTATCCCTTTTAAAAAGTCCATCCCGTAGTAGGCAAACGTTTTGCATGTGCTTGAGGATGAAATCCCTCGCAGAAGGCGGTTGATGATCCGAGTTGCTCTTGACCACAAGTGTGGCTTGTCAAACAAGCAAGATCCGTCCAAATGAAGGAACGTCAATGGCCAACTTCCATCAACATGCTTTACAACTTCATCCAGAGCTTTAAGGCTTTTCAAATCCGCAAGGTCATTCAACATTAAACTCAGCCCTGGAAGAACATATAAACGATTGACGGGCTGAACAAGACAGTGATAGTTACAGGATTCGAGAAACACTTTTTTTAAATGAGGGGAGCACAGCAGTATGGCTTGGAGCAGTTTCTCTGGGAAAATGGCTCTATTTTTCACTAAAAACACTTTTAAATGAAATTTAAAGTCCGGATTTCTTTCCTTTGAACGCCAAACCATTGCAGCTAGTTCATTTGGGTCAAATTCTGATTTGGCTTGGGCCTCTATTCTGGCGTCACATTCAAAACTGCGTATGTGCGGACACTGAATCAAAAGCAGTCGTGTTAAACTCCAAAACGTGATCGTTTGCTTGTATTTGTTGACAATACGTGTGTGGACTACGAATTCGTGTATAGGTTCTTTTTGGAGTTGATGACGGTGTGAAGGCTCGGTCAAATCTAGCCTCCGAATATGGCTTCCATGGACGTTTAAAAACCGCTGAACCACAGGGTTCTTGTAGATACGGCTGCAGATTATAAAGGAGTTGCAGGGGAAGCCTGTTGTTGAAGTGTCCATAAGAGTGATGAGATCTGAGAGGAACAATTTCCGTTTGGACTTACAGTAGAGCATTGGACGTCCGGTTTCAGTGTCAAGCTTAAACCTAAGCCAAGGGTACCGCATTTGAGCTTCTTGAGAGCCCAGAATTGCCCAACGGTGGGACACAAAGCGACAGTCATACACAGTATTTAGACTCGCGTGTGTCAATACGGTCTCTAGAATCTGAAATTATGTAAAACATATTCGCCTTTATTATTTGAGCACTACATAACTACAATCTAAAATATGACATACCGATGTATATTCAAATAATGAAAACTCTAATTACCTAGTAGTATGTATATGTAGCCTTTAAAAATAACAGCAGAAAAGCAGAATTACTAAATGGGAATTTAATCATAGTAATATTTGTAACTATAAATTGTCAAACATTACTTACATGATCCATAGTAAAGGTTCTAGAAGCAAGCGATGCCAGTCTCTCTTTTGTATCACCATCTGAGCTTAACCCAAGGTAGCGAACTTCGTCCGACAGAATATCCTACAGAGATATATGAAACTTAATTAGCATATTATAAGGTTTTAGTTGATTTTAGTGCAAATTTAGTTTTTTAGAGATGTTGTGGTATCAGCAATAAATGGAAAGTAGATTTAAAGAAATCAAAATTATTTCCTTCCAACCCACCCACCATTTTATTCTGTTTTAAGGCTCAAACTTGGTCTCGCGAGGATAATTTCACCAAAGATTTCCCAGTAATTCAATTCAAACCCACTGCCCCTGTGGAATAATTGCAATAGCTCGTTGGTGGTCCGGGTTGGCTCTGGAGATCACTCGGAGGTTTACTGAAATTGAAAAGATGTAGAAATTAAATGTGACTTTGCGCAAAGCAATATAAATTATTACTAAATCATGTAAATAATTTATACCACTATTTATGCATTTATTTATACACACACTCTAGTTCACCAACGAAGTTTTAGGATCAGCAGCGTCAGTTGAAATGAGTGTTTGAAGACGGCTCATAGTTCCAACTTATTTTTGTGTCCAAGTGTACTTGAGGAAAAAGTTGCTGAAAGGACAGAAAGCCATAAAATTCCACAGAATGAAATGTGAAAGGGTTGGGCGTGAGTTCACAGAAGATTAGGCTTAAACGAGTTATTTTTGAAAGGAACACAACAATGGCATTTGGTTCCCAAGGCTTTGATCCTTGAACTCCTCCGTTCTTAGAATAGAAAGGCTTTGAACTTTGTTTTTTTGATGCAGTTTGTTCTCTACAAGGAATTCTTCACTCACCTGCCTCAATGACTCAATGGTATGCCGCAATAAAATCGGTGAGCAAAAACAAAGCACTTGGCAGTAACGTCCAACATAACACAAGCATAACAGTAAACTGTAAACATTATTAAAGTTTTCCCTTTGAAGGTCATTAGGCCAAAGAAAATGGACCGGTTGCTAAATTGCCTTAAAATTAGAACGAATGTTATTACCTGGTGAAGTTGACACTCTTGTTTGTATTATTACTAAAAATTTCATTTTCATTTTCTTTCTTTAAAATTCCGTTTGCTTACCAGAGAACAATTTATTGTTACCACTATTTGAGCCTCCGAAGAACATCACTTGTAAACTAGATTTCCTGACCCTTCTTAGTATGAAATATGATTCAGCTGAACGCGTCTTCGTGATGCGTTGTTAAGTTTCGGAAATTGAGTCTTACAATCTTGATTGAAAGCCTCCCAATTAGTTGTAACTGAATAATGAACAAATTTTGTATAAATGCAATAAAAATGGGGCTAAACCATGAGTTTTGAAATTATTCAAAGTTTCAACGGCAATACCTTCCAAACAACCAAATACAAAGAACCATCAAATAGTACACTTTTTATACTAGACACTGTATCTTTGTAAGGAAAATACTCGCAAAATGTATCCTTAGAGCTTCATGCTTTACAAAAGGTGCCCTAATTATGGTCGACAAAAAAAAACCCTTTTAGTTGATGAATAACAGGCTAGTTTGTTTAAAGAGCAGTGAAGTTCTGATGAAATAAAATGAGTCATTTTTAAACTTAACAAAAATATTCTAACATTTAATTAATGCATGGGTAATCATCACAATTAATCATCTTAGATATGCCGTACTCTTATTTGCTCATTAGGACATGGTATGTTCTCTACTTTAGCATTGGGGAAAAGTCCTTTCACTCCCTCTGCAAACTGCGGCTCTCTAAACCAGAGCAAACGAACATATTTCACCACTGGCACGGGTTGAGCACTGTTAAACACATCTAACAGCAGGTAGATTTCATCAGTCGGGTATTTGCATCGAATATGTAGGCTTCTCAGATTTGGAAATGCGTCGCCCAGGGTGACTCCTTCAGGAAGGGTTTTCAAGCCTCTTCGGACATAGAGATGCAACTCTGCTACGGATCCCATTAGTGGGATTCGTATGCCATTTAAAAAGTCCATCCCGTAGTAGACAAACGTTTTGCATGTGGTTGAGGCTGAAATCCCTCGCAGAAGGCGGTTGATGATCCGAGTTGCTCTGAACCACAAGTGTGGCTTGTCAAACAAGCAAGATCCGTCCAAATGAAGGAAGGTCAAAGGCCAACTCCCGTCCACGTGCTTTACAACTTCATCCAGGGCTTTAAGGCATTTCAAATCCGCAAGGTCATTCGACATTAAACTCAGCCCTGGAAGAACATAAAGACGACTGACGGGTTGAACAAGACAATGAAAGTTACAAGATTCGAGAAACACGTTTTTTAAATGAGGGGAGCACAGCAGTATGGCTTGCAGTAATTTCTCTGGGAAAATGGATCTATTTTTCATTATAAAAACCTTAAAATGGAATTTAAAGTCCGGATTTCTTTCCTTTGCACGCCAAACCAGTGCAGCTAGCTCATTTGGGTCAAATTCTGATTTGGCTTGGGCCTCTATTCTTGCGTAACATTCAAACATTTCCACGTGTGGACACTGAATCAGAAGCAGTCGTGTTAAATTTGAAAACGTGATCGTTTGCTTGTACTCTTTGGCACGAAAAGTGTAGACCACATATTCGTGCATGGGATCCTTTTGGTATCTGATACGGCATGGAGGCTCCTTCAAATTAAGCCTTTTAATATGACTTCCATGGACGTTTAAAAACCGCTGAACCACCGGGTTCTTGAAGATAGAGCTGCAGATTATAAAAGAGCTGCAAGGGAAGCCTGTTGTTGAAGTGTCAATAAGAATGATGAGATCTGAGAGGAACAATTTCCGGTTAGACTCACAGCAGAGCATTGGGCGTCCGATTTCCGTGTCAAGTTTAAAGCTAAGCCAAGGGTTCCGGTTTTGAGCTTCTTGAGAACCCAGAAATGCCCAACGGTTGGACACGAAGCGGCAAGTATACACAGTTTTGAAACTCACGTGTGTCAATACGGTCTCTAGAATCTGAAAATATGTAAAGAGCGTCTGCCAGTATTATTTAAGAACTTCATAAAGTATAATGTAAAATATTACCTACCGATATAATATAAATTAAGAAAACGTAAAAAAAATAAAAGCAGACAAGTAGCATTTAGGAAATGGGAATTATTTGTAACAATGTACTATTACGAACCACTTACATAATCCATGTTGAAGGTTTTCGAAACAAGCAATGCCAATCTCTCGTTTTTATCACAATCTGAGCTTAGCACATGGTCACGAATTTCGTTCGACAGAACATCCTATAAAGAAATAGGAAATATTCAATTTAATTTGTATTATTATTTTACGGTTTTGGTTATTTTAGTTGTTACGTAATTTATTTAGGAAATCCTTGGCATCAACATTAAACAGAAAGTAGCTTTTAAAGAATGTAAAATATTTCCCTTCACCTCACCCACCATTTTGGTTTCTTTTTGGCTCAAACTTTGGTTTCGCAATAATAATTTACGCGATGATGTTTCTGTGATGACAGTCAAAGCCACTATAGGAAAATTGCAATGGCTCAGTTGTGGTCTGGGTTGACCTTGAAGATCACTTGGCGGTTTTATTGAAATATGTGTTTAAGTTGCTACAAATTAAATGTAACTGAAAATACAACAATAATTACTAAATTCTGGGAAGAGTGTACATATACCACACTGCAATGCAGTGCGTGGTAAAATCACCACAATAGTTTTAAGGTAAGAGAATATTTAGTTAAAATGTGTGTTTGAAGGCTGCCTAATAGTTTCAGCTTATTTTCTGTTTAGTCGTACTTGAGGGAAATGTTTTTGAAGGGGTTGACTGTAAGCCATACAATTCAAAAGAATGAAACGTGAAAGGGTTGGGTTCACGGACGAATAGGTTCAAAGGATTTATTTTTAAAGGAACAAAACACATTCTTTTAGTTGCCAAGGCGTTTAAATCCTTGAACTCCCTAAATCTTGGAAAAGAAAAGGCCTGAACCTTTTTTCTAATTTTGTTCCTGTATACATAGTACATATACGTTAACACTCTCAAAAGCATTTGAAATCTTTCAGCACTGAAGATGAATACGTATGTATCTTTACTTTACATGTAAATGACCTAGACTTGACAGAAGTCGAAATGCCACCATGTTTCTTTGTTATTTCGCAGTGAGATTGAATGCAGAAATTGGTAAATTGAGTAACTAGTTGTAAATCTTATGATTTTGTCAGAACTCAGGAGCGACGAAAGCGGGAGATTTTAATTAGCTGAGTTTATTTATTAATAAATTAATAGAGTATATCAAAAATTAAAATATAAAAAACACTCTCGCAACTGTAGTTGGATTCTGGCCTGTGCTCCCAAAAGCCAGCAAACTAGTCCACTTCAATGACCAGTTCATGGTAGCGTTTGTAATTTTTTGAACTAGAGGCGACCGATTTAATAGGAGGATCCAATGCTTGGAAAAGTAGCGTCCAACCCGAGTTCTCCAGTCGGAGCGCCTCTTCATGTTCGTTGCAGGGATCCCAACAATATCTTCTAATATTTTGATGAGAAAGTAATCGATTGGTATGGGCGACCCAAGAACAGCTTCATTCGTCATCTGTATAATTACATAATACAGATATGCATTAAAATTAAGATTAAACGCAATTTGGCAAATCAATAAAACAATATAAATTAGGTTTATTTAATACAAGCACTGCGCACTGACCTTGAGCAGAACTTCAATCATAATCTGACCCTCAAAATCGAGAGTGTACAAACTGGGCACAATGGATATACCTGTAGCATCTCCGTCAAGTTTAAATCCATCCAACAGGGAAAAATGTTTTGCGGTATTATTTTGGTGTGGCCAAAGAGATGCTGGGCTTTAAAAAGGATTTCTTCCACAGATACAGTTTCAGTTCTGCTGCTATTTTTGAAACAATTATTCTGGTGAGACAAATTGAAGGTCCCCTCATCTGGGGTACTCTCTTCTGACTGGGATAAATCTAAGTAGGGTAAAAATATTACGACTAGTGCAACTTTTGGGTTTAATAAATGCTTTGTGTTGAAATAATTTTTGGGAGGAACCATTTTTAAAACTTTGACTTTATTATTTACTATTTACGGAGGGAGATTTCAATCCGTGCCTCCTTTTACACTGTTTGCTGCTAAGATGCTAATACGAAGAAGAAACAGGTCAGTCTGGGAATCAGCTTTGCATCTTTCAGATGGAACAGGTACATGGACTTTCTGCAATGTTTATGTACTTTTAATTGCACTTGCCAATATAAAGGGCAGTGTACCACTATCAGTCACTGTGCAAAGAGCAACTTATCTGTCTCTGCATATTATGATAAGATTATGATTTATAAGTTCCATAGTTTAGCAGGAAAAAAATAAAAATAATGTTTTGAGTCACTTTACACGGCGGTGCTTTTAGTTGACTGACCAGCAGAAAACCATTAGGAGATCTGATGCGTATGTAGAAAAACCTGTTTTTAGCAGAAATTCCAAGATGTAGGAGGATTATATTAAATTCATGATGCACTTACGATGTTTTTCTGGCCAACTGACTAGTCAATGTAAAATCCCATCAAGTTGAAAGTTTTACCATCTTTTTCCGAAAAGGTTTTGTATAAATGATGTGTTGGTCAAAACTATTTTCATGTTTTTTTATGCTTTTTATTCAGATTCATTTTTTATTAACACGACTTTGAAATATTCACATAGCAAAGTACGCATTTTTAACTAAAACAAGTGGTAGTGGAAGTATACACTGCATTGTTTCAGTGTGATTGTGTGGGTTGCTGAAATATGATCCTACTTTTGAAAAACGAGTTTTGAATTTTACTCAAATTCTAAAATATTCGTATTTTTCCTACTTCAGTGTTTCCACTACTGATTCTAAATTCAGCTCTACATGCGGCGGTTTCTCGTCTCATTTCTCGTGTATTCAGCATGGCATTCGGAAACATATTTCGGATCTCATCCACGGTGCCCTCATTTCTAAAATTGATCAGAAAAACGCTTTCCACCCCCAACACCCGCTTCAGACTGTTAAACAGATCCGGAACCGAGTGAGCTTTCTCGCTTCGGGCTTCACATGTTTCAATGACCAACAGTTTCAGGTTTGGAAACGTTTTCTCAAGGGTCACTCCAGGAGGGAGGGATTTCCAGCCTGGTTTAGCCGACAGTACAAGATAGCTTACTTTCGGCATCTGTGGGATTTGGATCTCACGTAGAAACTCCATATTCATAAAAGAAAGCTTTCTGCAATGAACTGAAGATTCTTTTAGGATGCGATTGACGATTAACGTGGCACGTGGCCGCAAGTATGGCTGGACATTTAAACGGCCGCCGTCCAACTGAAGCAACTCCAAGTCCCAGTTCCCTTCGTCATGTTGTACAAGATGCTCGAGAGCCTTCAGAGTGTCCGGGTCAGCAAGGTCATCGCCCAGTAAATTAAATCTCTTGAGAAGATGAAGCCGATTGACCGGATGAAGCAGACACGGTAAGTTTCTTGGTTCGAGCTGTACTTCCCTAAGATGCGGAGAGCACTGCAGCGCCACCTGAAGAATGTGCTCCGGAATTACTTGCCCATTTTGTATTGAAATAAATTTTAAATTAAATTTGAAGTCTGGCCGCCATTGTTTTAAGCGCGAAATTATTTCCACGGCCTCCCTTGGCGCTTCTTGACATTTGCTTGCTGCCGCTGATATTTCGTAGAAACCTTTGATCTTCGCCTGGCAATCAAAATACTCGAGACGTGGACACTGACTCAGAAGAAGTTGAACTATGTTTGACAAAGCAATGGGCGTCTCTTTCTTGTCAACTGTCATGGAGATCATCAAATTACCACTCACGTGGTCAACTACAAACCCAGATGTGTACTTAAACGTTTCCTGAGTCAAAATGAGTTTTTTAATATGGACTCCATGGAGGTTTAAAAAAATGGCGGGCAACTCGACTTTTAAAAACTTCGCAGGAAAACTGAAAAAAATTGCACGGGAAGGAGCCCCTTGAGTTGGCCATGAGTTTAGTGAGATTAGAGAGAAGGAAAATTCTTTCGGAACGATGATCTAGCTTCAGCTTTAGTTTTGGGCGGCGTGTGCCCTTCTTTTCGAGGTCAAAGGTGAAGGAAAGACCGTTTTTTTGAACTTGTTGGGAGCCAAAGAGCGACCAACGGCGGGAGACGAGGCGACAAGTCAATACGGTATTTCGTCTCAGGTGGGATAGAATGTTTTCTAAGATCTAAAATTGGTCCACAGAATTTAGTACAAATATGATCAAAGAAATAGTAAATAAATTGTATAATTGCATTTCTTTATCATTTTTAATTGAAACATGACTTACAAGGTCATTGCTTAGAATTTGTAAAGCAAGTCTTGCAGATCTGTCATCATCATCGCCAGCGGCGACCGGCCCAAGTCCACGTCGTTCATCTGGAGCTGCATCCTGTGTTTGGCAAAGTATTTCAAAAACGCACAATCGTACTTTTTTAAATACCATATAATTTCCGTATAGTTAATGTTTTAGAAAATTTGTATCTCCATCACCCTTACCATTTTAGTCTATTCAATTAAAACTCGAACCTCAATCTTGTAAAAGTTTAATTACTGATTATATTCTTACTAACAATTATTAATGAAATAATCAGTCCTCAAAGAACGGCAATTTAAATAAAAGTTAAAACTGTATCGATCCGTCAAGCGTTCTACTAATTTTTTAATAAATGGTGAACAGTGGAATGGTACTTATTGTTAGTGAAAAAAATTCTTGAACATTGGAAATATTCTGTGACTGCTAGGAGTGTGAAAGGGAGCTCCTTACTGAGCATAAGTTATGTATGTAGGTACCTACATGAAGGTTAAAAGATTTATTTTTAAAAATGGAAGATTTAGCTCCACGGTCTTTGAACCCTTTTTATTTCTGGTGTTTAGGAAAAATATTCTTGGACTTCTATCAAATTCTAATTTAGTAGTTATACTCAACCATTTGCTACCATTCCCAGTAAACGGCAGGTATAGCTATTTAAATGTTATAATTATAATATGAATAGTATTACAATTAATCATCTGACAATCAGATTACTAATCTCTCGTTTACACTGCTCTAACTTGCTCGGTGGAACACACTGGAGGACTTGGTATGTCTTCTAGTTTAGCATTTGGGAAAAGCCCCTTCACACCCTCTGCAAACTGCGGCTCGTTAAACCAGAGCAAACGAACATTTCGACTCCTGGCATGGGTTTAAGGCTATTAAACACATCTAAGAGAGGGTAGATTTCATTAGTTGGGTATTTGCAGCGAACGTGTAGGCTTCTCAAATTCGGAAATGCGTTGCCCAGGGTTACTCCTCCAGGAAGGGTTTTCAAGCCTTTTCGGACAAAAAGAGACAAAAACTTCACGGTGCTTATTTGTGGAATTCGTATGCCTTCTAAAAAATCGAATCCATGGTACTCGATGTATGTGCACGTGTTTGATGCTGCCGCCACCTGCAGAATGCCATTGATAATGTTAGTTGCTCTGGACCACAAGTGCGGCTTGTCAAATAAACAAGATCCGTCTAAACGAAGGACGGTCAGTGGCCAATTCCCGTTCGCATGCTTTACAACTTGTTCCAAGGCTTCCAGACATTTCAAATCGGCAAGATCATTCCACCATAAAGTCAGCCATTTGAGAAGGTGAAGTCGATTGACGGGTTGAACAAGACAGTGAACGTTACACTCTTCCATAAAAACTCTTTTTAAATGGGGAGAACAGAGCAGTATGGCTTGGAGCAGTTTCTCTGGGAAAATTGATCTATTGTTCATTATAAAAACCTTGAAATTAAATTTAAAGTCCGGATTTCCGTTTTTGGCTTGCCAGATCATTCCAGCTAACTCATCCGGGTCATCGTCTGATTCGGTATTTCCCTTCGCTTGGGCTTCTATTTTTGCGTGACAATCTAAAAGTTCCACTTGTGGACACTGAAACAGAAGCAGTCTTGTTAAATCCGAAAACGTGATCGTTTGCTTGTACTCTTTGACAAGCCGAGTGTGGACCACATATTCGTAGATGGGCTCCTTTCGGTATT
This sequence comes from Dicyrtoma fusca, assembly GCA_034695205.1. Lineage (NCBI taxonomy): Eukaryota > Metazoa > Arthropoda > Collembola > Symphypleona > Dicyrtomidae > Dicyrtoma > Dicyrtoma fusca. Next base: position 8,861 of record JAQFZC010001084.1, on the reverse strand, counting down.
TCAAACGGTATGAGGGCTCCGTCAAATCAAGCCTCCTAATATGAGCACCATGAACGTTTAAAAACTGCTGTACCACCGGGAGCTGAAAGATGGAGCTGCAGATCATAAAAGAGCTGCAGGGGAAGCCTGCTGTTGAACTGTCCATAAGAGTGATGAGATCTGAGAGGAACAATTTCCTGTTCGATTTACAGCGCAGCCTTGGACGTCCGGTCTCTTTGTCGAGCTTAAACCGTAGCAAAGGGTACCGCTTTTGAGCTTCTTGGGAGCCCAGAAATGCCCAACGGTGGGACACAAAGCGACAAGAATACACAGTATCTAAACTCAGGTGTGTCAATACGTTTTTTAGAATCTGAAAATATGTAAAGAGCACCTGTCAGTATTATTTTAGAAGAAGAGCAGTACTTAGGAAATGGGAATTGAAGCAAGCTAATATTTGGAACAATGTATTGTTAAACATCACTTACAAGATCCATACTAAACGTTATCGAAGCCAACGATGCCAATCTCTCGTTTTGATCACAGTCTGAGCTTAACCCAAGGTCACGAACTTCATCCGACAGAACATTCTTCAAAGAAATAGTCAACTTGAATTGTAATTTTTAAAGGTTTTAATTTATTTGAATGTTAATTTAATTTTTAAGACACTCATCATTTAATCAATAACAGCCTGTGAAAAACTAAAAACTGTTACCTCCAACCCACCTACCATTTTGTTTTCTTTAAGGCTCAAACTTTAATCTGGCTACACCAATTTCCGCTAAAATGTCCCTTTAATTTAATTCAAAGCCACAATGAGATAATTTCGATAGCTCTTTTGTGGTCCAGGTAGACCTTAGAGGTCACTCGGCGGTTTTATTGAAATACAAAATTTGCTATGAAATAAATGTAACTGAGAACACAACGATTATTATTGAATTCTGAAGACAATTTTTACCAAAAGGCAGTGCGTAGAAACATCAGTGAGTTTGCAATGTAGTTTTCGGACTTAAGTTTCAGTTACAATGAGTATTTGAAGACTGCCCAATACTTTCAGCTTATTTTCTGTTTACTCGTATTCGAGGGAAATGTTTTTGAAGGGCTTGTCAATAAGCCTTAAAAGTCCATGGAATGAAATGTGAAAGGGAAGCATTCAGAGAAGAATAGGTTAAGAACAGTTATTTTTAGAAGGAGCCAAACAAAGTATTGTTAGTTGCCAAGGCGTTGCTCCTTAAATCCTTCAATTTTTGGAAAACAAAGTCTGTGAACCTTTTCTTCCCTATTTCGTTCCCACATACATATTAATTACATATTTATATACACACTAACTAAAAGATGCTAAGATGATATATATGTGTGAGTCCAAAATGCTGTAGTTTTATATTTTTTTTTATTAACACAACTTTAAAACATTTACATTTCTACATTGCAAAATACGCATTTTTAGCTGAGGCAGACGGAAATGGAAAAATACACTCAAGCAAAAATACACTGCAGTTTCTCGGTTATTTTGTGTGGGCTACTAAAGTGGAATTTCACTTTTAAAAAACGAGTTTTGAAACATTCCAGCATGAATAAAAGTTACAATTTTAAAATTCTGAGCACATACATATTTCATAAAAACAATTTTACATAAGTACGTTTAGCTTGCCCGTAAATTCTAAATTATTTTTATTTTTCCGAATTCAGTTTTGCCAGCTTTCTACTGAGCCTATACTCTGCTCTACTTGTTCCGGTTTCTAGTCTCATTTCTCGCGTATTCAATACGGCATTCGGAAACATATTTCGGATCTCATCCACGGTGCCCTCATTTTTAAAATCGATCAGAAAAACGCCTTCCACGCCCTCTACCCGGTTCATACTGTTAAACAGATCCGGAAGCGAGTGAGCGTTCTCGCTTCGGGCTTCACATGTTTCAATGACCAATAGTTTCAGGTTTGGAAACGTTTTCTCAAGGGTCACGCCAGCAGGAAGGGATTTCAAGCCTGGTTTAGCCGACAGTACAAGATAGCTTACTTTGGGCATCTGTGGGATTTGGATCTCACGTAGACATTCCATATTCATAAAAGAAAGCTTTCTGCACTGAGCTGAAGATCCTTTTAAAATCGAATTTATGATGGTGGTGACCCATGGCCACAAGTATGGCTTGTGAAGCAAACAGGCGCCGTCCAACTGAAGCAACTCCAGGTCCCAGTTCCCTTCATCATACTGTAAAAGATACTCCAGAGCGTAGAGAGTGCCAGGGTCAGCAAGTTCGTTGCCAATTAAATTCAATCTCTTGAGAAGATGAAGTCGATTGACGAAATCAAGCAGACACGGTAAGTTTCTTGGTTCGAGCTGTACTTCCCTAAGATGCGAAGAGCACTGCAGCGCCACCTGAAGAATGTGCTCCGGAATTACTTGCCCATTTTGTATTGAAATAAATTTTAAATTAAATTTGAAGTCTGGCCGCCATTTTTTTAAGCGGTAATATATTTCCACGGCCTTCCCCGGCCCTTCTCGACTTTTGCTTGCTGCCCCTGATTTTTCGTAGAAATCTTTGATCTTCGCCTGGCAGTCAAAATGCTCGAGACGTGGACACTGACCCAGAAGAAGTTGAACTATGCTTGACAAAGCAATGGACGTCTCTTTCTTGTCAATTGTCATGGAGATCATGAAATTGCCACTCAAGGGGTCTACTGCAAGACCAGAGTTGAACTTGAACGTTTCCTGGGTCAAAGTTAGTTTTTTAATGTGGGCTCCATGGAGATTTAAAAAGTGGCGGGCAAATCGAGTTTTAAAAACTGCGCAGGAGAACTGAAAAGAGTTGCAAGGGAAGGAGCCCCGTGAGCTGGCCATGAGTTTAGTGAGTTGGGAGAGAAGAAATTTTCTTTCGGAATGATGATCTGTCTTCAGCTTTAGTTGCGGGCGACGTTTTCCCTCCTTTTCGAGGTCAAAGGTGAAGGAAAGACTGCTTTTTTGAACTTGTTGGGAGCCAAAAAGCGACCAACGGCGGCAGACGAGGCGACAAGTCAGGACGGTATTTCGATTTAGGTGAGACAGGATGTTTTCTAAGATCTAAAATCGATTCAAAGAATCACGTACAAATAGAGAAAGAAGTAGTAAATAAATAATTGGATTTTTGAATCTCTTCATCATTTGTAATTGAAACAAGACTTACAAGGTCAATACTAAGCATTTGTGAAGCAAGCCTGGCAGATCTGTCACCATCATCACCAGCAGCACTTGGCCCATGTCCACGTTGTTCTTCTTGAGCTGCATCCTATGTTTGGCCAAGTTTTTGAAAAATACATACATTAATACGAATTTTACAATTACCATATAATTTCACTATGGGTAATGTTTTAGAAATTTTTTATCTCCAGCCCACTTACCATTTCAGTCTATTCAACTGGAACTTGTATCTCGATCTTGTAAAAGTATATAGTTACTTATTATATTCTTATTAACAATTATAATTGAAAGAATTATTCCGCAAACAACTGCAGTTTAAATAATTTAGCTTTCCGTTGAACTAATTGTTTGCTAAATAATGCACAATTTAATAATACTTATAACGACAAAAAGTCTTTAACACTGGAAATATTCCGTGAGTGCTTGGAATGTGAAAGCCAGCTCCTTACTGAGCATAAGTAATGGGTGTGAATGGAATTTAAAAGATTTATTTTTAAAAGTGACAAAAGGAAAATTTAGCTTCACGGTCTTTGAACCCTTTTTATTTCTGGCGTAGGAAAAATACTGTTTGAAATCGGTCCAATTCTATTTTAGTACTCTCGACCATTTGCTTCAATCCCCAATAAAAGGCAGGTATAGCTATTTAAATGTTAATAATAATTTGTTTTAACTGTTCATATAAAAAATGCCGGAGCTATGCTAAGCTTTTTGGGTAATTGGCTTTCCTATTTATTTTTACAATAACAGAACTCCTTCATCTTTTTATCAAAATCAGTATCCGTCCCAATGCACCAACTTTGATTCCTGTACATGCTAGTTCGGGACAAATTAATTAATTCGACAGAATAATTTTCGTTGTTGTTAGTATCATCTTCATCTAGTATATTGTGGCCTTGATTTGATTGTTTTAACTCAAAAGTAGGCCTCAACTGTAGCTTAAGTCTCGCCTCAAAAGTGGCCTTCTTAGGATAGGCTTGAAAGGAAAAGAGTAAAAATGCAAAATCCTGATTCTGACTCAGTATTTTGACGAATAGGATGTCCCTATGAACTACGCGCCAAGTCCAAACTTCACAATTATTTTTGTACTTTGAATTTTGTATTTTCTCATTTATTTGAAGCATCGAAAAATTTAGTAGCTGAACTAATAAGTTCGAAGTAATTTCGAAATTAGCCGCTTCGTTACCATCACTATTGTACTCAACATTGCACAGACACATTTCAGGACGCAAATTGGCATCATTGCAGGTTCTATTCGGATTCATTTTTACAAATAAACTTGATCGACCATCCAAAACTGTTGTTGTTTGCGACTTAACTTCTTTTGTAGATAAAGATAGCACGTGACGGAGCGTGCTATGAATGTCAAAGGCTGTAGTCAAAATTTTTGAATTGTGTTTTAAATTACGAGCCATTTCAGGAAATTTTGTAGTTAAACTTTTAGGTAGGCGAATAAATAAAGGAGGAAGGCCCCTTTCAATGAAGCTCTCGATTGAAGACTGGCTACTAAACAGACCAAGTCGATCTCCATGGTCACCGAGGAAGATCATTATTGTGTTTTCGAATAGCTTTTGATCGGAGTTTAAATCCTCTAAAAGTGACACCAAATCCTCGTCCATAGTTGGCAGGGCAAATGTGTCACCGTGAAATGGATAGGCCAGCCATAGAAACAGAAAGAATGGGAGATTTAAACTGGAGAATTTTTGAATAAATCTGGAAGTGTAGCGAAGAAGGAATTGCGGCAATCTTTCTGTCGAAGTACACTGATCAGTCAAGTTTTCTCGAACTAAATTTTTAAAGTTCCATTCCTAAAGCAATGCAAAAACACACCAAAAAACTTGATTTAAAAAAAATGTTTTTGCAATTTTCGATTTTGCTGTTTTGTAATTTTGCATTTAATTTGAAACTAACCGCCATTTGTTGTTTTCGTAGTTCCTTGAGTGCTGTAAACAAATGGTGTATATAATAGTCCGTCGGCTCATTTTTAAATCCTCCCTGTCCAGCCCAGTTAAAACTTTGAGTGCCATCTTCAATGTAGGCAGTGATGTAGTTGGCCTCGTGAAATTCTTTCCAGATAAACGGGCAGTTATCAAAGGGAATCGTCCAATTTGGAGCACAATTCATCCGCTGTTCTTCAACAGTCATGCCCATCAAAAATCCCATGAAATTGGGGAGTGTTGACGGCTCTAAAGAATGGTAGGAATTAAAGTCTACAAAACCCATTTGGTTCATCAATTCAATCGTTTTTGGAATACTTCTGTACGCATGGTTTCTGGAAATCGAGTCAAAACCGATGAAAAAAACGTTAATTGGTCGATCTTCAAGAGGTTTGTTCCTCCAGTATTTAATTTGTTTCCGAATTTTGGGTTTAATCGGTATTCTTGCATTGATGTTAAGGAAATCACCACATTTTATAGCAAATACTTCGTTGGGCGTATGTTGAAGAGATACATTTTTCATAATTGGAGTGCTGTTTGTATAGCTGGATGGAATAAACGAAAAGTAATTAGCTTTGTATTCTATCAAGAAAATAGTTTGGGAAAAAATAAAAGTACCTGTTTTTATAATCATTGCTTCCACGTGCAACTTCAAAGAAACTACAGTTTTCGTTAGAAAATTCAGGCAGTAGATTAAGTGTTTCCTCGTCCTTTGAAAGAAAACCTAATTTCCTTTCATAGCCACAGTCATAAGTTTCCAAATATTTCTTAATATTAACATCCCACTTGTTTTTCAGATACTCGGGCATCACTGGAGTCTGAGGAAGGAGGCAAACCGGTTTTATTTCAATCTTTTTAACGTTTTCGAAAACATTCTGTAGATTTTGAACAGATTCAGCTAGTTCCACCTGTTTGTCTGAAATTGGCTCTGAAAATCCCTCTGAATTGTTAAATGAATACTTCATTACAGTGAGATGTGCCCAGTAATTAAAAGTGATTGTAGAAACTGCTAGCATAAAACAAATTGCAAAAATTATACGTCTTTGTGGCCAGATTTTTATTTTTACTTTGGCCTGTGGCACAAAATAGGTTTTAGGAGCGTTTTCCATAATAAGGCGTGCTATTTTTACAAGAATTCAAAAAATGCAGCAAAATTTTTAAGTTCTGTTCAAAAGAAACACGTTTTACACTCTAGTGTGGTATTCTGCACTGCCTTTTTTGCTCGGTATTTCAGTTAAGAAGAGAAAGCACATTTTTTTTAATTACATTGAAAGTGTAATAATTGGGATTTTGCAAGTGAAGCCTGGAGCTTCGGCAGATAGTGCGGTTTTGTGGCTCAGCTGGTGGCGTGTATAAGTTGGCTGCTACTGTATGTGGAGTTAATACCGTGTTTTTATTACTAGTTTGTGGTAAATTAAATGTAATTAGGTTCAAATTAATGTAAAGTAATTTAGTGTGAACTAAATAAATTAGTATCATGGTGCATCTACAATCTAAGGGTTTAAAAGCAATAGGTCTACCAATGATTCTATAATAAAATTGCCAATAGTGAGTATGAGTGCCTTGTCAATATAGTACATCCCGTACACGTAAAATTTAAGGGCAGGTAAAGCCCTCCAAAACATTGCGGTGCAACAATCCTAACGCAGACGCACAACCTTCCCACAATTGTCTTGGCTCTGCTGAGTTTTCCACGAGCTTAAAACGTTCTCTGATTCAGAATTAATTTCTCCTAAAACACTGAATAGAACAAGCATCCAAGCCCCGCAATTGATCCTAGTAAAGCCTAATACTAGGGCTAACACTCCATCAAATCGAAGAGCTCCATAGCATGAATAGATGACGACGAAGATTAAAAGAACCTTATTGTAGGCAAATGCAAACTCATAGAGTTCATTTCCAAGATTTATCGAAATGTGCAATTCTTGATACGTTTTCGTCACTTCTATAACAGTTCGTAGACGGTTGATGGTCAGCCTACTTGTTTTGCCACTAAAATATAAAATTAACTAAATTAGCCCTAGCTTACAAAATGCGTTATTTGTTCCCGCATAAAGTTTACCTCAGTTCCTTGAGTATAACAAGATATTGAAATACACTCGGACAGCCGCACAAAATGAGAAGAATGACTGTTCCTGACCAGTTAAAAGCCATGTATGCTTGAAACAATGTTGACAAAATCATGAGGCAAATTCGTACAGGCCCCGTCATCTCCCAAGTGTCAAAAACTGAGAAGAGAAATTCTGGCGAATTCGGTTTGAAAATTGTCATGGCAACGATTAGAGCAGAATTAATAATAAAGCCAAAAAATACAATCTTCATCAGCTTTTCCAAAACCCGTATAAGCAAAGTGAGCTCTGCCGCCTCTTTGATGGCGTACTTCCCTATTTAAGTAATTATAGAATACAAACAAATTAGACTTGGGTTACCTTACAACTTTTTTTAAATTGATTAATCTTGGTTTAGTGGACGTACTTTCAAATGTAGACACGTAGTTTAGAAAGCTTAGGACAAATTGGGAGATCACATTCATTTTTGAGCAAATCATAATTTGATTGCAGGGTAGCGCAGTGTAAACTATTAATACAAAAAACATGTAGATTTTCACGGAATTCGGTGATAGCTCTGATTGATTTGTTTGAATGTAACGAAATAAAACAAATACGTAATAAAGTATGGAAAGAATGACATTTAGACGCCACCATGCCAGGCTTGTAGGACTGCGTAGTGTATCTGGGGTCTTGGTTTTGACGTTCCAGATGAAGGGATGGATGTGCAAGGGCTGGCCCCATGTGAATGCACGTGCAGTAAATGTTAGAATTGTTGGAGTGAGCAACATTTCCTTGTTTTTACCAATTTCATAAAATTATAATACAAATTCTAGCAATGGGCCAACTTACGAGCGTTGGCGAAAGTTGAAAAAACTACTTACTAGAGATTCGGTAACTTAATGCAAACTTATTCAATTATTATTTACAAAGTTATATAGAAGGTGAGTTTTATGTATTTACATATATAGTGTAAAAACAATTTAATTAATTTGTATAACGTCTATCGTCTTATACCCCATTTGGCATATAATTGACATATATTGAAATAGGTACCTAACTATTGTAATTGCAATTATTGTGATTCCATTTAAATAAAATTATAAACGGAAATAAATTGAGAACTTTAGGTGGAAATAATAATTATGCAGATAACCGTACGCAGGAATTGGAACTTTAAGAATTAAAGACAAAAATACCTTGGCAAAATATAAGTAAACAATAATTTTTTCTCCTTCAGTAGGTACCTCATTATAAATAAAGACATAAGATAAGAAAGTCAATTACTCTGAAAGGTAGCATTAATTCCTAAAATGGATTCAGATATTAAGCTTATTATTTACGATACTTACATTCACATTGCGTAAGTATTGGTAGTAGCGATAAACACTGAATAAAAATATAATAATTAGGTTTAAGCAATCCAAAGTAATTGTATTTTATTCCAAAAATTTTTTCAGTTAGTGTAGTATGTATTTAGGCTTTAAATAATTTAGTAGCGTCAAGTCATTTCGCCATTGGTTCAAAAAGAAGTATCTTTTTTGCCTGTGGATGTAGTTGCTTATTTGTTGTTAACCTATTCGAAACTGGGGAACCATAAAAAGAATGCTTTACAAAAGTGTTTAATTCTATAAAATAACTTTTTCAAAACTGTCAAAACTAGTAAATAACACTTTTTCAAAACGGTCAAAACTAGTAAATAACACTTTTCAAAACGGTCAAACCTAAT
>JAQFZC010001083.1:0-34682 GCA_034695205.1 Dicyrtoma fusca | reverse complement strand
TTTTACCGTGGAAGCGTTCAGCTATGTGATACATACCAAAATGCTTCCCAGACATTTGTTATTGTTCACAAAAATTAATAGCAGCAATTTTCTAAAACTGTAAAGGATATCGTGTTGAATGAAAGAAGTCACAGAAATCGCGAAATTACAAATGGGCCCTAAATGTATGATCACCCCTGGTCCTAAATGTGAACTAGCGGAAAACCAAAAAATTTCGATGCAAATCAGGGTGTTAAGTGCTCCTAAATATTATTTTGCATTTTACATACAGTTTGGACACGTTTTGATTCCACTTTTGGGACAATAACCGTGGTTAAGCTTCAAACAAAAATTTTTATAATCGTAATTACATTTTTTGAGATTTTCCCAAAAATGTAACCAAAACAGAAACCTACGTAGTATAATCAAGGAGACAACAACTTGTACAAACACCTGCGTAATGCTTAATAATAATAATTTTAATTTATTGTGCAAAACGCTTTTTAGAGCGGTTTTTGTCTCGAATTACGTTTTGTATTGTAAGTATATGGGGATTTATGCATGGCACTTTTCTATCAAAAATATCAGTTGTAATTAACAGAACATAAATATATTGACACATTGAAATATATATATAAACAACATTGCACTGTTGTACAAGCAGAAACTATATAAAGCATTTATACACCTCTAACCTTGTTCAAATGAGTGAAACAGTGGGTGATCACATTTAGGACCTTAATTACCCCAATTTTAGGCTTTTCTCTTTTCGATTTAATTTGCCAGCAACACGAAAATATAAAATCAAGCACTTTGCCTTGAAATAGTACCTAAAGAACCTGTCTACACGTAAATACCATGAGCAAAAAAACAGACTTGATTAAAACCAAAATATTGTGAATTTAAAAAAAGGAAAAATTGAATTTTGAATTTGTCGAATTTTTTAAGCATGAACTTCCAAATTTTGTGGTGAAAAGAAGAGTGGATAGGCTTTCATTTACACCCAAACTTAAATTTTTTTCACCACCGGTTCAAAAACGACAGCCGGTTTTCACATTTAGGGACCGATCACATTTAGGACAGTTAGTACTATACGAAAGAGAAAGAAGAAGAAAGATATTTCCGTAATGCCCAGGCTACAACTCTGGCATACGATTTCCAAGTCAACGTAATGACATGCTAGGACATGGGTGAGTGGTCCAGTTACCAAGATGAGCAGTAGCATTGTATGGTAGATACTTCACAAATGACAGCTAAGACAGTCAATATTTGGTCGTCACGTCAAATATTAATTTGTAAAATTACACATCAATTTTGGTCCAAATTCCAATCAAAACAATAGAGAGCTAAATCAATCAACATTGTGATCTAGCTAATTAAAATACAATCGTATTAAGATTTAAAATTCTTTGACACTGTTGTGAAATATCACAATCGGTGTTGTTCCCTATGAGTGTGTGAGATGTAGAAAGAAAGATTTACAGCACAAGACCAGCTTTGGTTGTTATTAATAAGACTGTCTCTATCTGATTAATTTATTTCAGTCTGTTAATTTCTCTCTGAACCCATGATACATCATTATTACTTCATAGTATACATACCATACAATTATTATTAATCATTTATGCCTTTCCCCCGACAACACCTTCCTTCTTGACATCATCATGTGCAATAGGTGTTTCAAGATCTCCTTCGCTTTGAACAATCGCAATTCCAGGAGACTTCTTCCCTTTGATTAAATTCCTCAATCCGGGTATTGGGTAGGTCAGATTAAATTGTCCTGGCGTCGTGGGTTGATGAAGACCTGGGGTTTGTCCAGCAAGAACATGTCCAGTTGTATCAGCTGCTTGGTCCTCACCATGTCCTGGTGGATGCGCGGTTCGTGCTTCAATCCCTTTCGGTTGAATAGCTGCATACACATGTTCCTTGTTGTGTCCAGTCTTCTTTCGAATCAACGCACGTCCTCCGTAAGGTCGTTGATTATCCTGAACATCATCGTCATTAGAGTCGCAGTAATCCTGATGTCTAGAAGTAGCTCTCTGAAGCGTCCTAAGAAGTCTCTCTAGATGTTCCTCTAATTCCCTTCTAGTCCGTACTCTCCTCCCAACGAATGTGTGTCCTTCCTCATCCAGAAAAGTCTGTGATCCTTCCTCAGTCTTCAATGATCTCAGATGACGTCTCGGTGGATAGTTCTCTTCCGGTGGATTCCTTAGAAAGTTGTTACATCTTTTTCCACAAATGCACCAAAGTCCAATGCCCGTCAATATCAGCATTACAACAGTAAGTAGTCCCAATGTCACAGACCAAGCTATGCCAGCTTCCTTTGTGATGAACGCTTCTGTTTGAGGTACAAAAATAAAATGATTATAACTTTCCAACGGTTCAATGATTTTCGACCAATTCAGTACTGGTTCCAAATGCATCTTGGTTTGTCGTAGAAAGACAGGGTCGATCTGCTCCTTGTAGCTTATGTCGAACACAGCTCTTTCATACGAATGATCCGCAATCTTAAATGGTATGGACAAGTCCAGCGTGAATACTTCATCCGGACAGGTTTCATTTGCTCCATCCATCACAGTAATTACCTGCCCTGGGCAGTAAATGTGATATTTCCCATCAAAGATCTTCACCTGTATAAAATCTTCTTCATCACCTGGTCTCGTAGGACGACAATCAGTGATCCTGAAGTGACGATTTCCCTCTTCAAGATTCAGTCCCTGCTTACATTTGTTGAACGTAGTTACCAACAAATTTCTCTCTGTAGGCGGCCGAAAATCCACGTTAAATATACAGTCATGTTTGGTTGAAAGTAATGCGATACTAGGTCCATCATATTTCACTGTACATGTTGAGTCATTCTTCTGTACTCGTAATTCAAAAGGATTCGATTCCATTATCACCAGCTCATCCGTAATGTTGGGTGTATTGAATTCCATGTATAGTCGATTATCATCTCCGATTCTGCATTTTTTCGCTCTACCAAACTCAATTGGACAGAGATGTCCACAAGTCATTGGTATTGCTAAATAGTCAATTAGATCTCCATGAACTTTCTTCCGTGACCAGAGTCTCCTGAACTCCTGTAGAATAGATTTTCCAACCATCAGTCTTGACATGATGTATCCTATTGAAAAGCTAAGATCCACAGTCTGAGTTTTGAACCCTGTTAATTCACCATAGATTTCCTCCATTCGGTCAACTCCTTTTTTCATTTCCTCTTGAAACATTCGTGTTTTGGCCTAACAACCAAATGCACACGAGTGCCCTCGGACTTTTGTCCGCTCGTCTAACTAACTATTTAACTGACTTACTAACTTCCTTTTGGCGATATCCTGGGGCTGGTAGCTCTCCTGAGCATTCGTCTTGGCCATGATATGAGGTCACCCCGAAGGGCTAACCGGATGGAACTTCTACTTCTAACTTATACTAACTTCTAACTTCCTAATTAAATATAATTATAAATCCTAATTTACTAACTAATAAAGTCGTAGCACTAACACAGATCTCCTTAAAGTTTCTGCTTATCAAAATGCCTTGAAAGGCTTTTATTCAATCTTAACACTTTCCAAATTCAATCCAAATTCCAAAATACACTCGCTCAGTTCCTTCGCTCGTACTTCACTCTTCCGCTCTCACTCCAAGACTGAATCGTCAGTCCTCCTTCCACACTCCACACTGCTTCCAACTGCCAACGGCCACTGCCGTCTTCTCACTTACAATCTTCATACGCCTCTTACGCTAGTTCTATCCTATACCGTCAACCTCCCATTACATGCCTCGTCTCACTCTTGAAGTATCCGAATGTTATCTTCATTAACCCTCTGCTTTGCCTCCTGAACTGTCATCCTGTTTAGAACATTTACTGTTGCCTTTTCAAGATCATTTATCCTATATGACTCCTGAAAGCTCTAGACCCAAGAGAAAACCCCCATCCCAACTCCACATACTCCTAGAAATGCAATGATTCCGATAATGGAAAGTGATACGGGATCCAAAAGTCTCTTTGTCCTCAGTTTGTTCTGTCTTTTCCTTGGACAGGTCTTCAGTATCTCATCCATGAACAACTCCTGGTAATAGGCATCACACCTTTTCCTCGTTTTAATGGATAGATAGGTAGCATTGGTTAGAAACGTAAACACTGTGCATGGGCTGACCAGTTCAACGTCAATCTCGACGTTCGTCCATCCAGTGGATACGGGTAAGCTGTTTGCTCTCCAGATCACCGGGTGTCCTTTATCAAATGCCAATCCCGGTGCAGTGACCATCAATAGGATTGCTAAGGTAACCAGTGTCTTCAAACTGCTTGTCAACAATTGAGTCAGATTGATTTGTGTCCTCTTCTTCTCAAAAGCTGCTTTGGTCAGTGGCTTCGTCAAACCATCTGCCAGTTGATCCTGAGTGTCAACATAGTGTATGTCTATAACTCTTTTCTTAACCAACTTCCTGGTATAGTGGAATCGCACATCAATGTGTTTAGACTTCTGATGAAATTCAGGATTATAGGCCAACTTGATTGCACTCTGATTATCCACCATCACTCGCGTCGGTTGTTCTTGTCTTAGATGTAGTTCTGCCATCGTCTCTCGTAGCCAGACGACTTCCTTCGCTGCTGCAGATAGAGCCATGTACTCGCTTTCCATGGATGACAGAGCAACTACAGTCTGCTGTTGGCTGCACCATGTAATAGGTGTTCCATTCATCGTGAACATCATACCCGTAGTAGATTTCCGATTTTCCTTGTTCGTAGCGTAGTCAGCGTCCGAATGTCCAACTAATTCAAGTTGACCATTTCTCGGGTAGCTAAGTCCTATCGCCGATGTCCTCTTCAAATACCTTAGTACGTCCATGGCTGCCTTCCAGTGCGATTCATCATAGCAGGTCAAGTATCTTGACAATCTTCCCACTACAAACGAAATATCCGGTCTCGTACACTTTGCCAGATAAAGTAGTTTTCCTAATACTCCCGGGTAGTCGTACTTATCCAATTCAGGATGTTCCGATTTTCGTAAATCCACTGATGGCTGCATTGGCACCGTCGTGGGCCTGCAATCCTCCATGTTAAAGCATTTGAGTATCTCCAGTATGTACTGTTCCTGTGTCAGTAACACCTGGTCTTCATCCATGGTAATCTTGATTCCTAAGTAAGTGGTAGGCTCCGTAATGGTACTCTCAAAGCATGTCTGAATGAACTTCAACACCTTCTTGACCGTAGAGTCCTTCTGCGCAATTACTAATCCATCATCAACGTATATTACCATATAGACGACATCACCATCAACCTTACCGACGTAGATGCTGGGATCCTTCTCGATTGGCTTGATGTGGATCTTGGCTAACTTTTCCGTAAAGCATTCTCGCCAAGCTCTGGGTGCTTGTTTTAATCCGTACAAGCATTTCACAAGTTTACAAACTTGCTCTTCTCCATTCCCGAATCCTTGTGGTTGCTTCATGTAGATTTCCTCCTCTACAGGGCTGTTCAGGAAGGCCGTCTTCACATCGAACTGCATGATTTTCATCCTCTTGGCTGCCATTATACTTAGTAGTGGCCTCACCGATTCGTATCTGCATACCGACGCAAAGGTTTCCGTGTAGTCAATTCCTGGGCGTTGGGTAAATCCTCGAATAACCAACCTAGCTTTGTACATAGCGATGGTTCCATCCGGTTTCTTCTTTATTTTAAATACCCAGCGATTCTCCAGAATTTTCATGTTCCTTGTATGTGGCTTGTGATCCACCAGTTCCCAAGTGTTATTGACTCGATGCGCATCTAATTCCTTCCTCATCGCGTCCATCCACTTTTTCCTCTCTGGACTGGTCATCGCCTCAGCATACGAACGTGGTTCCTCCGGTGTGACTAGTACCGCAGAACATTGCTTCGTTTGGGCATCATTCTCCCGTTTTTTCACAGTAGGTACAATCGTTGCCCGGTCCCTTAAAACCCGTGTTGTAGGTATCGGTATTGGCTTCGGTTTGTCACCTCCTTTATTCTTCCTGGTCACAGGCACCAACACTGCTATCGTGACTTCCTCATTTCCTGCTGTAGCGCCAGGTGGAACGTCCGGTACGTGTGGTGGTTGACCTAGGGTTGAGTCATGGTCCATGATTGTGATACCTCCCGGTACTCGAATGGGTAGACTTTCCTTGTTTTGCAACATCGTGGAAGTTCCTTCCTGAGTGGCAGTCGTCGCTAGGGGTGATGAGGTGCTCCTTGCGTCTTCCTCAACTTCGTCCTCGACGTCCGAATCCTTATAGCTCGTCTCAAAAACTTCCATGTTGTCATCTGTCAAAAGGTCACTCCAGTACTTTGAGTGCTCTTTCATTGCTGGCTTAAGGGTCAGCAGTGTATGATTAGGACTAAGAAGTTCACTCAGTCTGACATCCTTGTCTTGGGTGTGACCACAGGCTGATTGAGTCCTCGTATAGTCCATTCCCGACGGATTGCCATCACCGACTGGTGGTAGTTTCTTATTTTCCTTATCGTCGTCATCGTCATCAGAACCACCTAGTTCTCCAAAAAGATCATCGTCATTTTCTGAGAGTAGCTCATCAGCTGGTGCGTCCTGGTTAACTTCCGTTTTGTCCTCAATGAGTGCTTCACTCACTGAAGGGTCCTGAATTGGTTCCGGGTTATTCTTTGTAGGAGTGGCCGTGGCTACCTTCCTTACTTCATCTTCATCCGGATCTCCATATTCGATTTCTATCTTTGCGGGTGCAATCGTATCCTCCGAAAAGAGCTTGTTGTGTGATTCGAACACCTGTCTCCTTTTCTGGCTATAGACCTTGTACCCTTCACCTCTAGATGTGTACCCCACTAGGATGCCTTGCTCGCTTTTTGGGTCCCAATCATCTCTGGTGTGCTCAGGTGTGTGGTGAAAAATTGTACTTCCCAACACCCTTGTATGACCTAAAGAAGGAACAATATTAAATATTAACTCATAGGGCGTTTTCTCTGGGTTCTTGCTACTCAACGTCCGATTAAGTATGTAGACCGCTGCTCCTATAGCTTCCTTCCATAGCGCCTTGATCAGCTTTCCCTGGATCATCATTGACCTCGCCATCTCTTTGACAGTCCGAACGTCCCTCTCAATTCGTCCATTGGATTCAGGACAGTATGGCACTGTAGTCTCGTGGCGGATTCCCTTGGATTCGAAAAATTCCCGTACCTCCTGATTTATGAATTCGGTTCCGTTATCGCTCATGAAGACTTTCACTGGCCTTCCCGTCTGGGTATTCATCATATTTACGTAAGCCTTAATGCAGTTAGCCGTCTCACTCTTATGCTTCAGACAGTAGGCTTGTCTAAAGTTGGACGCATCATCTTTTAATAATAAAAAGTACTTATGTCCTTGCAGCGAAGCAACACGTAAAGGTCCAATGCAATCCCCATGGAACTTCTCTCCAGGTAGGTAGTTTGAATCCCGATTTATAGCAGGAAATGTGCTCCTAGTCTTTTTACTGAGTTGGCACACCTCGCAGCTAATTACCCGATGCCGGAATTCCCGACAGGGTAGTCCTTTGGCGGCTCCAGACAGTGCAGTCCTCTGCATGTAGTAGGGATTCACATGTCCAAGCCTCTCATGCCATCGTTGAACCGTAGTTGCAGACATGGCGCAATCTTGCATTTCTCGAACAGGGCGGAAACACATTAGTTGAACTCCAGCTCCTTCCGAAAATTTTGCCTGGGGTACCTTTTGAAGTAGGCTTTCTTCACTTTGGCTTACTCCTTTCTTAGGTTGGTCCTCACTCATTTAAAATTAAATTCAATTCAAAAGAGTGGCTTTGCTTCTTCAGCTACCGTATAAAATATCCTAATTTGTTACTTAGCTGAGAATAATATTTAATGAAATCAATTTAATCTCCAATTAAATATATCCTGCCAATGGAATACGCGTTATCCTTAGATGGGTGGGTTCCTATGCTCCTATTGCAATGTTCACCTTAACCGTATTTACTCCTCCAGTTGGACTTTTGTTTCCTCAATTTTCTTGAACAGGGGATGTACGTAACGTCTATAAGCTGTGGTAATTCAAAATTGGTTTTCCAGTCCCTTCAGCTAATGCTAAAATATCCTGATTTGTTGCTTAGCTGAGAATCGTATTTATTGAAATAATTCAATCTCTAAATAAATACGAATCTGCCAATGGAATACGCGTTTTATCCTTAGATGGGCTGTTTTGCTTCTTCTGCACCGTTTACCTGACACGTATATATTCCTTCCAGTTGGGCTTTTATGTCCTCAATTTTCTCCAGTAGTGGATGTACGTAACGTCCCTAAGCTGTGCTAATCGAAAATTGGATTCCGTTTCCTTCAACTAACGTAAATATCCTTATTTATTGCTTAGCTGAGAATCGTATTTATTGAAATAATTCAATCTCTAAATAAATACGAATCTGCCAATGGAATACGCGTTTTATCCTTAGATGGGCTGTTTTGCTTCTTCTGCACCGTTTACCTGACACGTATATATTCCTTCCAGTTGGGCTTTTATGTCCTCAATTTTCTCCAGTAGTGGATGTACGTAACGTCCCTAAGCTGTGCTAATCGAAAATTGGATTCCGTTTCCTTCAACTAACGTAAATATCCTTATTTATTGCTTAGCTGAGAATCGTATTTATTGAAATAATTCAATCTCTAAATAAATACGAATCTGCCAATGAAATACGCGTTTTATCCTTAAGATGGGCTATTTTGCTTCTCCTGCACCGTCCACCTGACACGTATATACTCCTCCAGTTGGGCTTTTATGTCCTCAATTTCCTTAGGCTGTGGATGTACGTAACTTCCTTAAGCTGTGCTAACTGAAAATTGGATTTCCTGCCACTGTTCTTGACTATTGACTCCTTCCTGACTCCTGATTTTCCTTAAATCCTTGGCCAGAAGCGAATAATATCCAGATGTGGGCTTGGCTGCCACTATCAACTCCTTCCGTACGATTATTTCCGTGAAAAGCGAGTAAAATCCTGATGTGGTCTTTCTTTCCTCTATCAGCTCCTTCCTTACGATTATTTTCCGTGAAAAGCGAGTAAAATCCTGATAGGTTCTCTCTTGCCACTATTCCTGACTATTGACTCCTTCCTGACTTTATTTTCCGTAAGTAGCAGAAGCGAGTAATATCCTGATGTGGTCTTTTCCTTCCTTCAAAATTCCTGTTGAAAAGTGCGTAACTCTGACAACAGACAAATTTGAAATTCACAAAGATGTCCCTCCGAAGAAGTGTAATCCTTCCTTCCGTTGGGCACCCTTGTATTTTACTCAAGATTGTAATTAAAATCCTGAGCCTAGCGTGTATTCCGTATAGCACCTAGTATCCTTCCTTAAAATTGGAACTTCCGGGACTTATAGCACAAAAACGTCGTTTTGCCTCTGTGGTTACGTTGGACTTAGCTGATTTTATATTATAGGAATAAGTATAAAACTCACCAAATAACCAGAAACCTTGAAAATTTTCTAAACCTGGAGCACGGGGGATCAGTCCGGTCCGATGTGAGATGAGTAGAATTGTTTTGTAAGCGTGTACGTAGGTAGCACCTTGTTAACTTCCACTCTCCTTCTTTGCTGAACTTACACCAGAGATTTCAACTTCAAATTCTGTGTCAAATTTAGACTACAGAAGTCACTATCCTTCCTGCGCTGATTTTTCAGAACTGGGAATAATTCACTCGTAAGGTTGACTTGACTTCCGCTTTCTTCTGATTATTAATTCAAATAATCAGAAAAGTTTTTCCGAGAAATTTCTACTTTTACTGTTGGCCCGCTGGGAATTCTTCTAATTCTCCGTCTTCTACGTAGGTATGCTTGGACTTTTGAGAACCTAGGATCTGCAGCTCCAGGAACTCTCCAAACTTCGACTTTCTAAAAACAAACTCTCAAAAAACTCACAAGATTAAAATTCAATTTTGAGCATCGTGCTTATAGCGTGTTGTGAAATATCACAATCGGTGTTGTTCCATGTTGGAACCCGCTCTTGGTATTGAAGAATCACTATGAGTGTGTGAGATGTAGAAAGAAAGATTTACAGCACAAGACCAGCTTTGGTTGTTTCCAATAAGACTGTCTCTATCTGATTAATTTATTTCAGTCTGTTAATTTCTCTCTGAACCCATTTGTTTATAGTTAGTGCATCCTCTCTGAGGCATGGCTCCTACGTGTCATATGCAACTATGCAACTTCACAGTTCATTTACACTGTTGACTAAGCACATAAACCAAATGGTTACATCCAATTACATACATAATCTTAGCCTGATTAGTGATATGCCGAATCATCATTTATCATCACGTACTCCGTACCGTAAATGCCTAAATGGTTAACCTGATTTACAACAGACACAGTTTTTGATGATTGCAACGCACGAATTTAAAATAACACAACGTGCGTATGTGCAATAAGTTTAGTGCACGTCGCCACCTCATGTATTTGAATACTCTTCCTTATATGAAAAAATTGCGTGTTGCTTTCACTTTCACAAAAATAGTAATTGGAAATGACTGAACTTTTGAAAAAAAAGCACACATAGATTGAGCACCAAAGATTATATTTTTGATATCGAAGCTGCACAAAAACAAAATTCCAACACTTTTTCCAATTTTTGAGGAGCAAACTTTTACGCGTCTGCTTCGGTGCGCAGTTGCCAGATCCCCACGTGCTCTACTAGCATAAGAAGGTGGACAGCATCCCACCACGACAAGTTTCGTTTAAGCGGTTTTTGGTCAAACCATAATCAGCATTTAGAATAAGACGCTTAGTATCTTAGTCTTATATTATTGAAATTCAGTCCAGCTGCGCAGATCTTGAGAAATCTGTGTATTGTTTTTCATATATCGTCTGTGTAAATGCAATTTGTTAAGCTGAGACTGAACTTCGGACACATTGCAACTAAGCATAGACTGGACTAGGGACAAATTGCATTTACACCGACGATATGTATTCTAATTAAAACCGATTATGGCGCCAGTGGAACAGTATAGATAAATCCCTGCCTTGCTAAAGACAACTTTTTACGAACCCTAATAAACAGGTACTTACTGTCAGCGAGAGCAAAAAAAGGTTGGCAGGGTGTTTCAGTTGCATTTTGTACCAAGAAATAATACATGTATGTACGTTTGATCCTTGCTCAAGTTCACAACTTGGGCTTAAAGATTTCTTGCCATAAAGAATTTTTATTGGCTTGCAAGGATCAAAGACAAGGAAGACAAAAGGCCTTTTCTGGTGGTTCATGTACATAGATCGAGAGGTCTAGATTAAAATTGTTCGGGCATCGATAATTTGCACCAAATCATAATCAAATATTTAAGATCTAGAATAATTTTATTAACGTTAATGTTGTAATGATTTTCAGGAAAATGGGCAGAAGTATGTTGGAAGGAGAATTGGACTACTTTTATTGATTCCATTTTTCAGACTGATGTTTTCCATAAATGCATGGAAAGAGGGGCTCCAATCGTTCCCATTCGATTATCCTTACTAACTATCAACCCAACAGAGCTCCGTTACTATTTGGCAAGCGAGGCCAAAACCACAATTCCATTATCTTATTATGTCAACCAAAATAGGTCATTTGCCCCTGGAATTGAAATGCACGAACTTGTCACCCAAGAACTACCGCAAACAAGTAAAACAAAAACATTATCAATTACTCAGTATGCTTACACTCCGTACCTTGAAGACTTGACTGTTGTAACTGGCACTGATAGAAATGATTGCATCAAATGGGAAATAAATTCAGTGTCTACACTTCTGAACATTTTTTTAGAAAATCACATACGGAGGCACGTCACTGTTTATATTATTGTTTCAAGCGTAGAAAATGACACCCAGTGTAGCGTTCAGGATATTTTAAGCTCACATCCGCTTCACAAAGAAAAACTTATAACCATTTCTGCCGCAGATGATATTCCGGATTTAAGCAACGCTGATTTAGTGGTACTGACCGATGCTAAAGCTACCAAACATATCCTAGCACGTTTGAAGGATTGCCCATGGATAATTTTAAAAAATGATTTCCGACAAAAACACATTACTGCATTTGCAAACAGTAACATGGATATTATTGCACAAAGAAGTTTTGGCAATAACGAAATTTTATTATTAAGAAAGGTTATTTAACATCCGATGAATTTCCATTCTTGTAGCAATTGAATTCGTTAATGCAAGAAAATAAGTATTAATCTGATATAATGTATACTTGTATATAAAAGGGTTAGATGGGATAATTGTTTTGTTATTACAAAAGTCTTCGGCACTCAATCCAATTAAAATTTCATTCTTAAATAAGTGTGTTAGCCTTTGTAGCCAGATTCCAAAATAATACAGCAGAGAGAGCAAAATCACTTTAAATATGAGAAGAGCAAACGTAAGAGCACCGACCGTACTTCCATCGGAAACACTCGATGAGCATCAAACTATACCTCATCAGTACATTATCAATGAAGGTTCAATAAAATCAAAAAATTAAATGAACTAAATTCTTTAAAAAAAGGTCTAGAGTTTGAAAACTAAAATACTGTCTCATTATCTGATTCACTAATTTGGTCAGTCAAGAACAAGGATTTATTGTAATTAAATATACACTGCAAATCAAATCCCGTATTAATTTAACAATATAGATAATGTGAAAACTAAGATACTAAAATTAAACAAAATCATTATTCCATTTCAAGCAAAACAAGATACAACCAGCAGGAATCTACTTCCATTTAGTACTAACAGCAATAGTCAAATGCGAACCAGGCCTATTGTAACAAAGGTCAAAGGTGACTATGGCCAACTATAAATAATGGCTAAATGAAAATGAGACCTTTGCCCAATTTCACCCTGACTATATGCGAAAAATAATATTGACCAGAAATGACAACGGGAAAATATAGCATTGGCAGAATATGACCACGTTCATAATGTTACCGTGGCCTAATAAATTTGAGTACGGCCAATTGCGACTATTTCCACTTGTTGCTTTTGCCAAAATCAATTTCTACACGAGAAAATTGCCAAGTGTGACTATTGCAAAACGGGATTATAATGACCAAATGTAACTATTTGTAAACGAGATTATATACCTATTGACCACTGCAACATGTGACGGTTGCAAATGCAACCAAGTTTAAATGTTACCATTCCTAGATACTATTGCAAAATTTGACAAAAGCTAGGTCAGACCACGGCCTTTGACGTTTCTTAACTGTGATAATTTTCATGTGTGACGGTTGCCAAAATATGACAATTGCATTGTAAATATTGTCAACAAGACAATTTTCAAATGTTACAAAGGCCATACGTAACAATACTGTTCGCAAGTAATAAGCCATGATTACACTGTCTCAGTATGGGGTGAGAGATGTTAACCAATAATACCGTCATAAAATATAATGGTAATAATGATAAATAGTAAGTATTTAATTTATTATCAATTAAGGAATTATTTCTCCTGGAGCTAATGGATTGCGTAAAACTTCTATTTATTCAAATTTTCCAAGCTTTCGGTTACACAAGAGAAACACTATAGAATTATTCATAATATTTATAACAATTTGGAGGAATTACTTTTCAGGTTATCATTGAAATTTTTTGTAGAAAAACTATTTTGTTAAAACCATTTAATTAATTATTTCCTTACAAAATTACATATTAGAGCAAAAAATACAATTAGGTTTTGCTATTCCGATGGCATTAGTTACTAAACTAAACAATTACAAAATATTCCGCGTCCGCGAGAATCACCATGGAATTAGTTTATATTTTTTTGCGAATAAATACTAGAATAGGGGAATCCCACCACTGTGCTATGTATATTTCACAGCAATTTCAGGAATTACATAGATTCCTGTTCTTGCTCTATGGCTAGAAATATCCTTATCTTTTACAGTTTAGCGATGAATTTACTTTTTAACCAGGAAAGAAAGATAAAAGTAAGTCAAAATGTTTTCTCATCAAAATATGGGCTATTTGATGTGATGTATGACCCATATATAGAAGACAGGTGTGAATTCTTTGTCTTTTTCTTTTTTGAAATCTGTCTCATGCCAATATTTAACCAGAAGTTTCATTTTGACCATACTTCTATTATATGTTTGGGGAAAATTATTCTTGATAAGATGAGAATTTACTGTCTTTAGTTCGTCTTGTAAGTGTTTAGAATTACAGATTACAAATGCCCTGTATAACAAAGTCTCAGCAACACTTTCACGGTGCGCTGGGTAATGCACGTATAATTATTACGGTATTCCCCTGTTCGTGATATTAGAACAAAGCTGTATAGAATCAAACCAAAAGTACAGGATTTCGGCTTTTGTATCTAAAGAGGAAAACCTAGCCCGAGCTATCGTAGACATATCACCAAGAAGAAATAAACAAGCCCACGCAAAGGCTCCCACCACCAAATCCGGTGAACAGAATGATGAAGACACTTTGCAGACGGAGACGGAATCACATCTTATGCAACAAACTAGATGTTTTCACAACAAGACTGAACGAAATAAAAGAACTAAAGAAGGAGAATAACGAGCTGGGAAAACGAATTACTGAACATCATGTCAATACTCAAACATCAAGTAGACTTTCAGTATTAGATAGAAGAAAGAGGATATTCGGAGGAGAGAGGGAGAGTGCCAGCCTGGACACGTGCCTATCACGTATAAATATTTATGCGAAGTGAATGCAAAGGAGACAAAACGGGATAGAGCGGGGCAGTGTATTTTTTAAGAATAAGTATAGTAGATAAGATAAAGTGGGTCGGAGCTATATTTGGTGGGGAGCGAATAAGTGTGGAAGAAGTTCGGAGAACAAAGGGGAGAGTGAGGCAGCAACCTAGTAGATTGCATTGAGGCGAGGAAAACGTTTTTTCCTTTCTTCATTTTTTTTGTTGAGTGCCGTGGGCGTCTGCTGGCAAAATTTGTGACGGCGACTATTTTCGGTGACCAATGACCTTCGACGACTTCTGTCTGCTTTGGGTCAGCGTTATTTTTGAACGCTATTGTCCGAGGTTTCCCTTCTTGTACTAGACTGTTTGGACGGTCTGACTAACGCTTGCAATTAGTTTGACTGTCCTTGTTGGTTCCATCGCGCATTTACCGATTCCTCGCGCTTTACCAGGTAACGGTTGTTGCCGTGCAAGCAGATTGCTGTCATTTTCGGCAAGTGGCAATTGTTTGTCATTCTTTTTGATCGTTGAAACATTTATGAACCCTAGTATGCCTGAACAGAAACAAGTCAAGGATTTGTGTGCTGGTCTACCTTTTGATTTTACAGTAGTAGCTTCACCTCCAGTTGCAACTCAGCCCTTGCCTACTCCTGGTATTACTCAACGTTGGTGTGGGTACTGCGGCTTCGCTAACCATAGTATTCGGAATTGCACGAATACTAGCATCGGGATTGTCCAATGCTAACATGTTTTCGCGTGCAGGACAACCAGTAGGCCTGATGGCTCCAGCCACCAGGATGATAAAAACCATTTGAAAATTGCTTCTTAGTCACCTGATTCAATTATTTCACTTCCCATTCTTAGTAATTCGACTCTTAAGGTTCAATTCCAATATCAGTCTCCAACTCGTCTGTCCACGCTCTTTTAGATTCTGGGGCTAGCATTTCTATTGTTAACTCGGAGTTAACAATCGAAATCTTTTACATCCTACATTACCTGTGGCCATGTAAAACTTCGAGAGCCATTACAATTTACTGTTGCAACTGAGACTCCTTTCAAACCTCAAAGTCTGTCTACCTTTTCGGTTAAGTGGTTAGGTTTGCATTGAACGTTTAATATTCTGCCGATTTCTTGTGGAATGATTTTTGGCGTTGAATTCTTTAGGCTCTTTCAAGTAAATTTTATAAATAATTTGGTTAGGTTAAATTACTCCGCCGCTTCACTTCATTGCGTTTCCATGGCTGCTCTTTCACATTATCTCCGCGTTAAGTATCCTTTTTCCCTTGTTCCAGAATTTTCTACTCGGTTTACAGTTTGAGTTGCTGAGTTTCTTTATGCTGATGCGTTGTTTAGTCCTTTTCTGGTGAATAAGGTCAAGCGTTCGTTTCACTTGCCGTCATCTATTATCAGCATTCAAGATTCTGAGGCGTATGTTTATGTTACGAACCCTATTGCCGAAATGGGGACATCGATATGGTCGCTCGCACAGTTCTGAATGTCGTCAATCGGTTGTTCTTGTCACTGTCGTTTACTTCTTTCTCCTGCAGAATCTTGTTTCACAGTTTTGAAAACCAGTTGAACAGCTTTGATTGATCCAGACATCGATACTTGAGAGTTCGATAAGCAACTGACTTCCGACCAGGTGTTCCATCTAAAGTCATTGTTTTTTTTATATCGGTCTGCTTTTGCATTTTCAGGAAGGATTTAAGACATACCAACAAACTTAAACATGTCATTGATCTAGAAGACTCACGACTAGTACATTTACGGTCTCGTAGAAATCCCATGCGGAGCAGCTTATAATTTCTGCTCTGATCCAGGGAATGTTAGAGCATGGTGTCATAGTTTCGAGTACATCTCCTTATTCGGCTCCAAAAGTTTTTGTAAAAAGAAACAGCACCCTCAGGTTTGGCAACGACGTTTGAGTTCTGAACAAGAAAACCAAGAACGTTTCTTGGCCTCTGCCTTTGATACAAGATGATTTAGACCTTTTGTCCGGGTGCAAATATTTTGCTGCAATATATTTGCTTTCCGCTTACAATCAGGTCGAAGTAGATGAAGTCTCGTGAGGCAACCGCTTTTACTACCTGTGATGGAAACTTTGAATAAGTTTGCATGCTGTTCGATTTGACATGATTGGTCTGTAGTTTTCAGAAGTTGATAGATAAGGTTCTTGCAAAGCTTTAGCGGACAAGTGCCCTAGTTTTTCTTGATAATATATTAGTACACAGGAAAACTTTTGAAGAACATAACACCAGGTTAGAATTGGTTCTGCAAGCTTTTACTTCAGCTAGTCTCACGCTTAAACCCGCAATTTGCTTAAAACAAGGCTGTATATTAGGGTCATGTAGTTTCTGAGGAAGACGTTTCTGTTAACCCAGAGAAAGTAAAGGCTGTTGTAGATGTAGCGACGAAGACAAAGCTGACGGAGATTCATTCGTTTCTATCCTTAAATTCATACTATCGCAAGGGCATTCCATTGAACGGCAAGTTGCTCTTCCGTTAAATGGCATGCTTAAAAAACATGCCAGGTTTTGTTAGCACAATAAATTTGTAGCGGCATTTTTCACGTTCTAGGAATTACTTGTGACCGCTCCAGTTTTGGCTCATTATGATCCGGAGGCAGACATTAAAATTCACACTGATGGAAGTTTGTTATACGGGTTGGGCGGAATTCTTATGCAGATCGTTAATGTTGTAAAGCAAACTGGCGCGTATTGTTCTCGGAATATTATTGATGCGGAAAAGAAGTATGGCGTGACACAGATTGAGGCCCTCGCATTAGTCTATCCAGTTTTTTTAATTTTTCGACCCTACATTTATGAACAATCCTTTAAACAAAGTTGTGACCGATCACTGTCGGTTTCATGGCAAGTCACAACTCATATATCCTAATAGTAGATTGGCACTTTTGGTGCTATTTTTATAAAAGTACAATTTTACCGTTGTTTATTCTTGTGGCCGCAAACATTTACACATGGACGCAATCTCCCGTTATCCAGCTGACCAAGATCCAGATCGAGAGAAAGATTTTCCTGTAAAGCTACTTTTTTCTGTCTCTGTTGTTGATTCTGATACAAATATTGTTTCCCTTCAAAGCAAAGTTTTTTTCTTCAGTCATTTTTTGCTGGACTTAAAGAACAATAAAGGTTCTACTTACGGTTGTGCATTCTAAAAAGTTTTAGAGATAGCTTGCTCCAGGTGGTTCATGAAAATCATACTGGTGGACACCTGGAAGTGACAATGGCCCTAGATCCTACTCGTTCTAGGTATTTCTGGCCTAAGTGTCGACGTGACGTTACTAACTACGTGCGGGGCTATCAGGTTTGGCAGCTTTTCAATCGATGCCTGCAGTCTGAGCCTGGTAAAATGTGTCTTTCTTTTACCAGTTCCACATACTCCTTTGCACACAGTTGGGATTGATTTAGTTGGTCCGTTAACAAGAAGGGACAAATATAATCAGTTTGCTGTTGTTTTGTTTGATCAGTTGACTCGCTATATAACATTTACTGCCGTTAATGCTGCAACTTCAGCTTCAGCAATCGCGGCTGAAGAGCGTTGTACTCTTTATACGCACGGCATTTTTTCTGTTTATGTGGTGAACGCTGGCTTATACTTCACGTCAAGGGATTTCAAGCGTTCCTACTCTTCACACCAAATAGAACTATGTGTCATCTCAGGAAATCATCGTTTTGTAAACTGGGTACAAAAACACCATCGACACATGTGAATGCGTAATTCGTAAATATATTTGCGACAAACACTGCAAGTGAAAGAAATGTCTAGCTCATGTAGTCCTGGCATATGCTACATATAACATTCTGTTACACAGTTTTCTCTTTATCATTTGCTGTATACGTGAGTAAGTTGCGACCGTAAATTTCCAACTGTTCCCACTTGTAAGACAAATACACACCTTCGGCATTATGTGCAGCTTAGAAATCAAAATATAATGCAGACCTCGGTTCTTACAAAGGGCCTCCGAGCAAACGTTTCATCTAAGAAAACTCATAAACCACGAAAGGTTGTTAAATAATTTGTAAAGGGCGAGCTAGTTCTCATTTCAAATTTTACACGCGTTACACGAAAAATATACAAATATACAAAAAATTAAAAAGCCCTTTCAGCGTACTTCATGCAGTAAGTCCTAAACTTATCCGCAATGTAGATTTACGGCCAACAGGGGCGGCGTCATGGCAAGACAACGGATCGAATCCGCCGCCGACGCGACGATTAATATTTTATTGCTGTGTTCGTGTTAATGTTCAAATTGTACTCGTAGAATGAGTGGAGATAAATTGGAAATGGATGAACTGGAATAATTAATTCAAGTGCATCCTCACTTGATCTTTAACTTTCGAAAACTAAGCTTGTCTTAAACGTTTACTCTAAGAATAAATATCGTTGTGTTGGCCTATGGCAATTAAACCTCCCAAGCCTACTATATCTTTAATGACTTGAATAACTACGAAAATGGATAGATATGGTTACGGCAAAATACATTTTCCGATGTATGAGCGCGTCCTGTGACTACTGTGAAAGATTTCCCGAGAGTGTCTGTTTCCACGGTAATAATACTATTGTCTCCTTTTCAATCAGTGCGGAGAATTTTACTGACATTAGAGTGCAAACTCCTCATTCCTTCTTCATGTTGTCTTTTATGGGGAAGTTTCTGCATAACGGTTGTATCCTCTTGCAAATAAATATTACGGTATGTATGGTTTGTAAAATATGGTTAAACATTTGACATGACATTTAGTTTTATGATTTGTACAGTCGGTGGATCTGTACTTTACAAAGAAATCTTGTTTGATTTAATGCCCGGCTGCCGACTCTCGCTTTTGATTTTCAAAAATTTATTTAGGAATAAATTTCCTCTGTCGGACCGGGCATTCATTTCTGGTTCAAATTAGTCTAGTCTGTCAATAGCTGATTCGTCGAAGTTTCCCTCCATATGGTATTTACTCTTTGGATGCTGGTACAGTCTGAACTGGAAAAAATTTCCTGGGACGAGCAGTTCCTGCTATAGATTTGTCTATGGAGTCTGAACCACAAACATATTCCTGTGACGAGCAGTTATTGCTATGGATTTGTCTATGGCATCTTTCACTGTGACTGATTATTGAGTGGAGTATACTTTTTCACGAGATTTGCTACTTTTAATTTCGTATTTATTTTCGAAATCAGTATTTTAGGTTTCTATTTTGTGATTTTTGATTTACCGTAACTGCTGCACTTTTCTCGTTTGTATGTTGTATTTGGTTATTTCGTAACTAGAATCCCTAAACCCTATCTCCACTTGTATTTAAGAATTGTTTAAAAAACGAAAATTACTGAGTTGTCAAAATAAATCATTCTTTGCTCCAACATTTTGCAGATGTTGAGATTTTATTTTTCAAAAACTTATAAAACACCGCAAAATGCAATACAAACTAAACCTCCGAAAAGTAATTTGCTTGTCATTTTTGTTAAAACTATGTATTACACGACCCTTGGCCTAAAGTTGAACTGTTATTAGGTAAATTAAGATTATTATTATTGCAATTCCGGAAAATTTCCCAGCAATCTCAATCCAGCAATCTTTGTATATTGCAAATACAAAGTGGCGCAAAACGTTTAAAAAATGAAATAAGACAATTAGATGTGAGGAAAAGGATTCAGTAGCAGCTACAACTGTAAATTTTTTTGGTCCATATGACCATTATTCTGATTAATTAATTTATTTCTGTAATAATATCAAAGTCGGTGTTTTATTCAGTAAGATCTTGCTAACGGAACAGTAATAAGTGAAATGACTGATTCTCGCTTTCTAAAACAAATGCATGACTTTAAATTGAACTACTAAAAGAAATTTCTCATATTGAAAACACTTAAATATTCTCCAGAAAAATGCTGAAAACACTAAAACCATTAAAAACAAAAACAAATGATTAGAAACTTACGATGTTGAACTCTCATGCTTTTGGGAACTAGGAACTTTAAGGAATTTAATGAAGAAAGATAGGTTTGAGCTGGTACGTTGGAAATTTTCTCGGATTTAAACAGAATAAACAGTATTACGGGCTCCAAAGTAAATTATCTGCATCTAGTTCCATTATCTTTGTAACATCATCTGGTATCTAAATCGTAGGATGTTCTCTCTGCCAATTTTCAAAAAACGTATCTTGCTGACTTTTCCAGCCTGTACATGCCTGTACATTCATCAAACATCCTGACATCTGTACGGCTCTTAAACTATTATCTCCACTGAACTTACTGATCTCCATTTTCAAATGCATTTTATTCTTGATGAAATCTCTTCTCGATTTATTGACTCCAATGATTGCTCCGAAGACTTAGTTTGGATCAATGGCTGTCACAGTAATGTCTGAAAGTGCATCTAAAACGTCTCCTGATCTTTCTGGGTATCTTGGATATTTGAGTCCCAAAATTCTGGATGTGTACACGAAACGCTGATGATTGTTGATTTTGCTCTACTTGATAAGTAGAACTCATCAAAATAACTGGTATTTTGTCTTGGTTAGACTCTTTAAAACTGACTTATTGAGCTTCTGAAGTCCTGTTTTCTTCTGACAGTAGTCTTGATCTTTTGAAGTACTCGTCTAATTCAATACTAAGACTTTGTGTAGTGAAAGTAGCTGATGCTTTTGACATCAGCATGAAACAACTGTTTTAGCCTAACCACTTGATCCTTTAATGGATTCTATTTTAACTTCAATTCCCTCTGTTACTGCTTACATTTACTTAACTGATGACTTAGTTAAATACTAATTAGTCGTTATATGAGCCGAGCCAGGACTTAACTATTTCTTCTTCTTCTATGAGCTTGCTTATGGTCATGATGATATTGACTGACAAAGGAGCACACCGGATGGAACCGCTTTATATCACTATGCCACACTTTCTCTCTTTACTCGTAATAATTAAACTTAATTAACTGATGAATAATTAACTCCCACTCCCAACACAGATCTCTCAAAAGTATCTGATTCACAAAATGTCGCACTGGACTTTTATTCAATTTACTAAAGTTTCCAATCTATCACCAAAAGTTAACTCGCGGACAATTTCCAATCTATTACCTTCCACGTCTTGTCTCGAACTGAATTCTCAACCGACAAACTCTCTGCTTCTCTCACACTCGCTCCTCCAACGGTCGCTTGTAACTCTCCCCTGCTCTCGTATGGACTCCACCGTAATTCTCCGCTTAAACATTCTAATCGTACTTGTCTGTCTTACACTCTTACATAAGCACCTGGATGTTGAAGCAATTCGGATTCCACCCTAAATCTCCCGCTGATCCTACTAATAAATAAGATACGGTCGATACAGTCAATCAAATCAACAAATGCCTCTATATTCTAAATCACACAGCATAAAAAGCACTGCCTGTGCTAAAATACTTAAGGCATTTTAATATCATATTACGCGTTCATTTTAATTACGCAAGATTCCACATCACATTTTTTGACACGTTTAGTTTGTGAAGTATAATTATCTAATGTTTTTTATTTACTAGTTTTACACCCAGCAGCAACAACCAAAGAAAATATATGGAATAAACATTGGGGACAAGAATTATGGTTGGCTGAGAAGGCTTCAATCACTTGCAGCTTCAAATCTTCACGCTTCATCTAGGATTTACTTATATTCTCAGCAAAAAGTTAGTGGGATAGTAGGTTTTTTCAAATGCTTAAGGCAGGAGCCATGTGGTAAACTATTTCGCTGTATTTTTGACCCTGATGGAATTCTAAGCATTGATTTTAACTATCCTGGGCCAGAGCTCTTGGAAATTATAAAAAAAGATCTCGTTGTGAATATTTATGCAAACAAACAATTTGGGTCATTAATACATCATCGTTTGAACAACAGTATCCTATCGCAGCCGAGTAAGCAAGTAGAAAATGCCTATGTTGATTCACTTGATTTTGGAGATGAAGGTAGTTTGGGTTGGATTGAGGCTCCAAGTCTATCTTTTACCGAATTGAAACCGTGCCAAGGGATTTGCAAAGTTCATTTTTCCTCTATTAATTTTAAGGACATTATGAATTATACTAAAACATTACCCTTAAATTCAACTGAATGTTTGAATAAGAAGCACAACTATGGGTACGAATTTTCTGGAATAGATCAATTAGGAAATCGAATAATGGGTACAAATTCAGGGAATGCCCTTGCAACGTCAGTTTTATTGAAAAATCAAGAACTGATTTGGCGAATTCCTCACATGTGGTCCCTAGAGGAGGCAGCAACTGTACCTGTTGCATACTCGACTGCATACTATGCACTTATTGTACGAGCTGGTATGAAACGCGGACAATGTGTCTTAATTCATAGCGGTTCGAGTAACGTAGGATTTGCTTCCATTCGAATTGCTCTCAGTATGAATTGCACGGTTTTTACAACCGCTGGAAGTTTACAAAAAAAACGTTTTCTAAAAGAAACATTAAATAGTCTTCTCGATCGAAACATTTACAACTCTCGGGACTGCAATTTTGAAAGTCATATTTTAGAAGCGACAAATGGGAACGGAGTGGATATTGTTTTAAATTCTTTAACTAAAGAAAACATAGATGCTGGTTTACGTTGTTTAGCACCTGGTGGTTCATTTGTAGAGATTGGAAAATATGATACACTTAAAGACACACAAATTGGAATGAGCAAGTTTATGAGAAATTCCAATTTTGTTAGTGTTGACTTGTCAGCTGTGCTATCTAATCACTTGCCAGGAATAGAAAAAATATTCCAGCTAGTACGAGATGGAATTGCGAACGGAGTTGTTCAACCATTACGGCGAACTTTATTTCAAGCAACACAGGTTAAAGAAGCGTTTCAATGCATGGCTGGCGGAAATCATTTGGGAAAAGTTGTGATTAAAGTTACTGAAAATAGTACATTTGATAATAAAAAACAAAATACTAACAATTGGGAACCGAAAAACCAAGCAATGGCAATTCCACGTACCTACTTTAACCCTAAAAATACATTTGTTATTGTAGGGGGTCTGGGAGGTTTTGGAATCGAAATTGGTCATTTTCTAGTACAGCGAGGGGCAAAGCATTTAGTACTTGTTTCAAGAAATGGTGTGACTAACAATTATCAAAGAATTTACGTTCAGAAGTTTATGAGAGCTGGAGTTCAAGTATGTACGCCAGCATTAGACCTAAGCAGTTTTGAAAATGCGCTTAATTTTGTTAAAACTTATTACGACAAAGGTTGTGTAATTGACGGTGTGTTTAATTCTGGTCTTGTTCTACGAGATGGGTTACTTGAAAATCAAACACAGGATACGTTTATAGATGTCGCATCCTGTAAAATTCAAATAACCGAACACTTGGATGTGCTTACGCGAAAATATTTTCCAAACTTGCAGTATTTTGTAGCATTTTCAAGCGTTTCAGCAAGTTTTGGAAACGCAGGGCAAAGTAATTATGGATTTGCAAATTCGGCTATGGAACATATATGCCAAGAACGTAAACGTGCCGGATTTGGTGCTGTATGCGTTCAGTGGGGGATCATAGGCGATGTAGGGTATCTTGCAAATGATGCTAAATTAAACAGTATGTTCAAAGTAATGGGGTCTCAGAAAATTTCCTCCTGTATCAAGGTATTGGACAGGATTCTTGAAATAAGTAAACGTGTTGACTCTACTACCTTTTCGTCAATGATTTGTGCTGACACTAACACTAATCAAGATATTTTCAACAAACGTACCTTCAAACAAGAAGTCCATAGTCGTATTACATTGAAAACCCTTAACCAACCAGATTTAGAAAAATGCAAGCTTTCTGAATTGGGAATTGACTCTCTTAGTTCCATAGAATTGCAACAAATACTTCAAAGCGAATATAAAATTTCTTTATCAGTTCGCCAAATCCAAGATTTATATTGGGGCGAATTGGACGCTATTTGCAACGAAAATCAAAAAAACGTTTAGGATGGACTATAATTCTACTTCGTTAAAAACTGTTTGAATCTTGTAAAACAGTATGTGTTGATAGTGTAGAGCCACTGCAAACTCAATGTTAATCAAATAGAGATAGTGAATATGGAATCAGGCAATTCGTTTATGGTTTTTGTACACATGTGGTGTATTAGTTCTGTGAATGGTGGTGTTATCGAGTGTCAGTCGGAAGGATTCAGTTTAAACTAGTCTCTTTTACTCTCAAGTAACGACATTTTTCTCGATTTATTTAATTCTATATTTGTTTGTGGATAGAATTTTGAAGCCTCGTGTCAGTGTTTGTACAGACATTGGAAAATTTAGTAGTAGAGTCTGCTTTATTAAATATCGGTAAACGTTGCCATGAGAATCTCACTGAATAATGTTCGAATGTCGTTTTAATTTTGTCATCAGTAATTTAGCCATTTGATGCTATGATCACGGAATAAAATTAATAAATTTTTTATCATCTGACGACACAAGAGACTCATTTGCTTCAGAAAAATCAATAGTTTTGGTTTTCAAATAGAGGATTGATTACTTCATTTTTTAATGGCTTGCTGGAAATACTTTCGTAGCTTTTCATGAAATGCTTTAACATGGATCCATACAGCCGTATTTGTACATCTTCAGGAATTGTATTAGCAAATAAAATGCTTTTAACAATTTTATCAGTGTTAATACCTTAAACGCCCCTTTCATGCCGCGGAAATTAGTTTCATACGCTTTGCCATTTTAAATCCCCAAACTCTTTGCAACAGCGGGGCAATTAGAAGAGGTAATAACATTTTTTTAGTAGTAATAGTCAATAGAAGTCAAACGCACCTGGTTTTGAATCTTTAAGTATTAGACTTCTTATAGAAGGTATGTCAGAATTTGACCGACCTTTAACAGGGAAGGAAAAAGGATTGTGTAGGTACTACATTTAAAAGCCGACCCCAATTACAGGCCTTCGTCATATAAATATCAGTCATTCTTCGTTAGTAATAATAAAACCCACTTAGTCACGTAAGAGTAATGCTAAAAATATTTATAATAGCTTGACACCTCTAAGCGTGTTCTAATGTGTAAAACAGGAGGTAACCACATTTAGGACAATCTCCTAGTTTGTGAATCTAATACTATTAAAAGAACTGCCGTCCGACGTCCGGTTGTGTCCGGTGGTGGTGTCCAGTCCGTCCATAGGATTTTAACATTGTAGTTGCAATTTAGTGTGGGGGTCGCCCATAAATGGAGCCATGCATTTTATAAGTGGGCTAAACGGAACTAATAGTTATAGTACTAACACCCCCTACCGTTTGCGTAATGTAATGAGAATAGCGAGATTGTGAGTAGGCCTCAAAAAGAAAAGAAATAGAAACGAAATAAATTGTAATAAAACATTTTTCTGTTTGCACAACAATAAGTAACAAAACATAAAATCTGAAATGTGATGATCGCACGTGACGTGGGTAACCATGGTGTTTCGTTGATGTAGAATGTGTTGTGGATGTCATAGGATTTACACTAACATTGCATTGTAGTGTCAGTTTACTGTGGATAGTTGGAATGAAATAAAATAAAAAATTAAATAAATTGTGATAATCAATGTTTCTGTTTGCACAAGAATTCGTAATATGATGTTTGGACGGGGAGTGGTAACCATGGTGTTTCGTTGGTGTAGAATGAATGTATTGTAATAATGACAATCAATGACAAAGATTTAAATAACCCTATTATTACGTCATTGTAATTAATACGAGCAGTAACTGTCATATCTGTGAACGGTCCCTATATGTTGTCACTGACCTGGCTAGTCCGACCTGAATATTTCGGATTTTAATTTTGTTGAATTTATTGCTGTGCAAACAGAAACATTTTTTATCACAGTTTATTTGTATTCTACTTTATTCCACGCCCACATCCACAGTAAATTGAAAATAATGTTAAATTCTTATGGACGTACCCCGGGCGGATTGACGGACAGATATACATGTATAGTATAATGTAAAGCACCACTAAGTACACTAATTTTTGTCGACAGTTTTCACTAATCTTTTGCCAGGCTCAGGAGCGAAGCTACCCTTTTACTGGACTTGACTTAAACTTTAGCTTTAAACTGGGTTACATGATTTGACTGTTAAATATAATTTATTTGAATTTAAATTGAAAATTTTTAGAATACAAAGACTTTGATTGAGAGTTGGAAGACAAAAATAGATACATACATTAGGGTATTGTCTCTGACTGTTAATAAAGAACTAACTTTACATGTACAGCAGGGTTTCGATTGGTCCAACAAAGTCTTTGCCATTTAAACTGTTAGTGGCCACGGGCGAGCGTAGCGTGCATTTTACTAGTGTTAGATAAAAAAGATAATACTTTAGGGGGTTACCCGGTTGTTTAATAGAATACCCGGATGATTTGATTAGTGACACCGCATGACTGAGAAGTTACGCGGATAAAAAGGAAAGAAGATGGAGTGAAAGTGAGCCCCATGCTAGTCAAAGAGATAGATGTGACCCAGGTGACCACGGACTGCCCGGGGTAGGTTGAAAGGGCAAAAAAAGTACAGAAGGAGTTGATGGAGAAAAATAAATAAAATAAAAGAAAAAAAATATTTTGATTAGAGGTGAGATCAAACCTTTGCCCTATTCACGTATAATGGGATGCGTATACCACTGGGCCGCGGAGACGCTCTAGCGCTATGAACGTGGCAATTGGAGTGTGGAACTGCAGTTAGACGCTTGGAATTGGAACAAAGAAGCCCATATAGGTGCAGAGGTGTAATGCAAATGTTATATGCACGTCAAAAATCAATGTAATATAATAAATATTCTGCATCACTTCATGAGACAAACATGTGTGTTCAATCTACATTTCACATTTCCAACTTCAAATATTCACATTTATTCAAATCTCAATATTTCTCAGTTCTTGCTATGCTTTCAATGTTACTAATTAAGGGTGGCACCATTTGTATGTACTTCATGATTTAATCACTAATTTTTACACGTTCCCCATTTCATGTCCATGTCCAATCACATACCTCAAAGCTTACACTTACATTTATGTATACTTCATTAGATATTCACATTCACAATTTAATGTACACTTCGTACTTAAGATTCCATAAATTCTGAAATCTGTATAACTTCTTACCATCACTAAACAAATGTAAAATATTAGCTGATGGCTGTACCTTCGATTCTTATCAGTATAGAAATTCAATGCATTTAAATGTACACATTTACCATCCCACTTCCTCCTTCCTCGTTGGAGTAATTCCAATCGACCATGCAGTCGAAACCCAATCCTAATCTCAAATTCCTAAATCTGCCTCAGTCGCTTTTTTAACTGAATCTAAACCTGTAGAATCCTAAACTCACCAGATCTTCCTAGTCTTCCGACCCGAACACACATCAACTCCAAGCTCTCAATCCAAACACATTTAACCAAGCTTCAAACCTACAAACTTTCAATTCTCTAATTCGGCAATTAATAAATAGTAACTTTTCTATTTTTCTAATTATGCCAATATCAACTCATCATTTTTTCACAAATCTGCACTTCCATCCAAATTATACAGAAATGGCCGTTTATAACTGAATATTTGGCGCCCTCGCTTGTGATGGAAACTCGAACGCTGGTTATTGTTTAGTGTTAAACGTGCCAATAGTGCTAGAATCCTGGTTCCAGCGCTGAAGTTTGTGTCATGTAGATTTCAGATTGCCAACAAGTAGCGATCTTCAGAAACTCCGGCAAACGTCTTAAGTGTCCATGGAATTCTCCCTGTGGTCAATCTGCAGGTAAAATCATTGCCTCTAAAACAGAAAATTCTTCTACTTGTTTAATATTAAATTTGAAAGGAATCTTAGGTTAAGATGCTAGATAACCCGATATATAAGCAGACATTTCCGTATTTAGATCCATATATGGTATTCTCCATTTTAGGGAAGTAATATTAACTTTACCATCCGCAGCATCATCAGCACCTGATGTTTGTGTGCTTTTTTTAAATATAGCATTTCCATTAATTACTCTGTCCATATGAACAGAAACTCTCATTCCTGATACTATTTTACCTTCAAATCCAAAAATATGTGAAAATGGAATAACAAATCTAGCTTTTCCTTTGTTGCTAGTGTTATTACTTTTAAATAGTAAATCATGCCTATTATCAAATCCTTGATTTCTATCGACCGTTGCTGAATATTCGTTATCATCCAAAGACCAGCACTGTGTATGTTCATAATTAGAACTAAAACCGTCTCTATATTTTAGTAATCTTTGAATTAAACTAGCATGTCCTGCGTTTGTGTATTCTTCCACTATTGTAGCATCAAATCTTAATTGAACCTTATCAAATAGAAACATAGGACCATTATTAGCTAATGTAATCAACTCAGTTCCAGCATACCTTGCACCATTTGCTTGTTTTACTAAATCAACATCAATAATAAATTCACTATTTTTCAATAACATATAATTATCCACATTTTCAACGCTAATACTTATTTGACCTGCTTTGTTTAAATGAGAAGTTTCTTGTGGGAAATACTCCTCAAATCTACAAAACTTTATCGCATTATTACTTTCAATTGGCGTGTTAAGAACCAAGTATTTTTCAATTACTTCTTGAGTATTCATTTCCTTGAGAAACAAACTGATTATTTTTTATTTGGAACATGGTTTTCATAGTATTCATGTAACTCCTCCAGTTCTTTTTCCCACGGCCTTTTTGTAGAGTTATTTGATGGTTTTGAAAATTGTACTTTTTTAGTAGTATCTACAGCCGTTGACACTGTAGTGCCTACGGGGTAAAACCCCTTAAGGACCGCTGGTCCGTTGCTGTTTTTACGATAGTCATTTGTTATATATTCAGTATTTGCATTCATTTATTAATACTTTAAAGATAGAGTAATTCTAATTTCATCACCTCTAAAATCAATAGGATTTAGTTCTTTATCAGACAACCATACCTTCATTCTATTAATATATTTCTGATCGATATGATAATATACTGGTTGTTGGTTTCTTCTATAATTTTGTAACCAGGTGGTACTTTTGGTGTAAAGGAATAAATACAGCGAAATGATAGGCCATTTATGGCACATCCAGAAACTAAATCAATACTACTCAATATTAGGTATTGAGTAGTATGCAGATATCTTTTTTAAAGCTATTTGTGCACCATTCGGAATAAATATTGGGTTGTCAAAATAAACCGTAATATTGTTTTCTTTTGTATGTAAAAGTATATCCGTTTTACTTTTATTATTTAGTATTTTTATTTCTTGTAGAATATTATCCAAAGCTTTTATAATATTTTCGTTACTCGAGGGATCAGGGATTCGACTCATTTATTATGGAATTTATTTGCGAGTATAGAATATATATTTGTAAATGACTTTTCAGAAAAATGTGATTTAAATTTATCTAGTATTTCAGTTGCTAAAGCTATATCATTTTATCGATATTTGTATGCCCTGCTTGTATATTAGCTAACGTGATTTTTAGTTTTGGTACAAAAATACCAGGGTCGTCTATAATAAATCGAACATTCTTTTTTAGACCTGATCCTTTAAAACTTTGCTCTGTATCACTTGGTGGTCTTGGTTTACCAATAAGATTATGTTTTTTACCCCAAGGGGAAATTAATCCCCATTTTGCACCCGTTGAACTTCTCAATCTACCTTCCGGTGTATAACATGCTCCAGTTTTAAACATTAACCAAGCATATGTCTCAACATCAGAAGAATCATATGCTTCTTTATCAGGATTTTTTCTAGTTAATAATTCCCATAAACCTTTAGTAATAGGTCTTTCTTTCCCAATATTTCGATAAAGTCATCACGTAAATCTAGAATTTTTTCATTTACAAGATAATAACCATCTGTGTGTACATTATCATTAAATATTTATTTTATGGCTAAAGAATCTTCAGATAAATTTCCCAAGTATTTTATAGCAAGTTTTTCAAATCTATATTTTTGAAAAATAAATTCTGGGACATTTTCAAGTGCTAATTGTTCACTTCTTTCTTCTTGTACAGATTGATTTGCTAAAGCTAAATTTTCTAATAATTGGTCGTTACCGGCTTTATATTCCTTTAATTTATTGTATACAATATACTTCTTTTTGGTTCTTATTTAATATTTTATATGTGTTATCTGTATCTGTTTTTAAAATAGCTAATTCCTTTGAAGCTGAAATTGCTTTGTTTTCTACTGCATCATTAATATTTTGTGTAGCTTTAATTAATGGCGCATATTGTTTCTCTTGTTCTAATGTAAAAGCATTGTCGCCTGTTTTTTCAGCGATAAATTGTTCTCTTAATTTTTTGTTATTTTCATTTTCTTTTATCATAAGACTTATTTGGCGTTTAATTTGTTCTGCTTCACTCATTTATATATGCTTATTTTATAAATTATTTTTGTTTAGCAACATGTCTTTTAACCCGTATTTTACATTGTGTTACTTTAGTAGTGGCTCTTGGTCTATATTCAGAATTTGCTTGTCTTTGACCGAATTTTCTACTTGTTCAGGCGTTAATTCAACCCAACTATTGAAATCACTAGAATATCCTTTTCATTTCACTTAAGCTTTTATAATATTTGGATCTTTTGTTTTCATTGTTTCTATGATGTATTCATATTTAAAATCTTCTACTTCTTTCTTATATAGTGTAATTTCTTTTGTATAATACGTTCCTTTAATTGGCTTGTTATGATAGTCAACTAGTTTATACTTTATAGGATTTGTAGGTAAAACTTCACTAATATACAGTATTTCTTCTGCAAATTGAGGTTTATAGCCTCTATCAAATTTAGTTCCAAATAAATGTGTTCTCACTCTCTGACCTGGTTTTAAATTGTTAGTATGTATGTTACTTGTAATATTCAACTCCCCTAATCTAGATTTTGAACCATAAAGATTTGAATATACTTGTAATAAACTTTTTTTTATTTGCTTCAAAAGGTGTCATTTTAATACTTGTATGTCTTGAATTATTATAATTTTTAATAAGATCTGATAATACAGGACCCATTTCGTAGTTCCTTGTTCAGTCATATATTTATACATCTTTTGTTGGATTGTTCTTGCAAATCGTTCAACAATCATTGCTTTTGTCTCATTTTCAGTTGTATACCAGTTAA
The DNA here is from genome assembly GCA_034695205.1 of Dicyrtoma fusca. Classification (NCBI taxonomy): domain Eukaryota; kingdom Metazoa; phylum Arthropoda; class Collembola; order Symphypleona; family Dicyrtomidae; genus Dicyrtoma; species Dicyrtoma fusca. The sequence goes on along the minus strand of JAQFZC010001083.1, from coordinate 2,985 downwards.
TATCATATTTTTTAAATAGATTAATTGTAGTTTTACCACTGAATCCAGTTAATTTGTCACTATGAAGTTTCTCAGGATTTCTGCCTTCTTTTAACACAATTTCAAAACTATCCACGATCTCATCTGCATTTTTAGTTTTTAAAGGTATATCCCAACCATATTTCGAGAATGTGTCAATAATTAAATTAATATATCTAAATCCCTCATTATCTTTAATCCATTTTTCAGGCATAAAAACTAAATCAGCCTGCCATATTGAATCAATTCCAGGCGTATAATATCTTCTACGTTTGAATTTTGTTATTTTATCTAAATGTTTAGTATATGTGTCTTGTGTAGCTAGATATTGTTTTACTATTTTAGGATTTACTCCTGTTTTTCTAGATAATTCATTTATTCTTACATATCCAGTTAAAGGATCTTTATACACAGAATCTAGAATTTTATAAGATTTATCATCTAGCCCCTCTGGAACGTCTTTAGGTTCTTCGAACCGTCATAATTTTCTATTCAGTCCTAAGCCTAGATATAATTTTGGTTTAATTACACTTTTAGTTACAATTCGTTTTACCTTTTCACTAAATGTAGGGTTTTCGATTTCGTCTACAGCTTTTAGTAATTTTCGATCTGCTTTATGTCTACTTTCTTTAACTTTATAGATATTGTATGATAAGTCGTGATGCATTGCTGCTTCGTCAATTCTATCCACAGGCTTGTCGCCTCTAGCTATTCTTTCTTGAAATTTAGTTCCAGGACCTAGATAATTACTTCCTGGGTAATGTACTTCTTCTATATATTTTCCGATTTTATCAACTATATCACCACCCATCTTAACCTTACCCCCTTTGATAAAAGTACACTTTTTAGTATTACTGACCGCAAATTTTGCTTTTAACATTGTACGATTACTTTTTGTAATAACTTGTTCAATTTCTTTATTAGGTGTTTTCACCTTACATTTTATACAAATTATATTACTCATTTAATAACATGCGTTTTTTTGAATAATTGATTTTGTACCTTGTCTATGCCTTGTAATTTTACGTAGTTAATAGTTATTATTTTAGATATTTATTTGGAATATAAAAATTGTCTAAATTATGCCTGTACCGCTTTTTGGAAGCAGTAGAAGTAAAATCAATAGTTATAAACGAATAATCCTTTTCCCAACCTTTCTGACAAAAATTGGATAAATTCACCTAAATCCATATCAAGTGCTATACGGTCTTTATGTAAATTTTGGATATCATTGTTAGATAAACGAAATAAAATTAAAAAGTTAGAATTCATACGGATAGATCTTAGGTCCAATTCAAAATAGGACTGACTAAGGTAAAATACACAAATATTATTGTGTCGCCCTTTTGTAAAATAACTTTTTATTATATCCTGATTCCTACGATTCATTACATCATCAAAAATAATAAAAGTTTTTAATTTCGAATCAACCTCTTTTGGGTCTGGTATCACATCTTCAGTGTTATAAATTGTTATATTTATTTTATTTTCATGATTGTTTTTAAGTCCTTTTCCTATGTTTTGAATTAGTTTCAACTCACAAACACAGCCTTTTTGTATTTGCTTTTGATTTTCAAATAATGCAACCACAAGTTCCTTTGATAGATTATTTTCAAATGCTGTAATTAAAATTTAGTATGTGTCCTGTTGAAGGCTGTCTCCTACTAAAATCAGGTTATTATAGTCCAATATCCCTTCTTGTAATAGTAATTTAATAACTAGACAGCTTTTATCACAATTAATTTCACCAATTACTATTCTCTTTTGTTATTATTCTCGTCTATATTTATAATTTCTCGTATAAGTATTGTTTTTGTATAACGGCATACATATTTAATTTGTAGAGTTTTTGCAATATATCGTAATTGATTGATATTTAATAAAGACAAGTGTTGTTCTCTTTCTGAAATCATTTTGTAGGACCTCACTATTTATAAGGAAAATAAATTAAGTGTAAAAATTTATTTATGCTGATTTTTGTGATATGTTATTTTTGTGTACTTTTGTTTGTACATGTCTATGATAATTTCTTTTAGTATATATTCGTCTACATTCACAATTTTAATTTTTTATTCCTGTTTTTGTTTGCGCAATCTCTACAAGAATTGTATGTTTTATAAAACATTGAAATGTCTTTAGTATTATTACAACGTATACAGACCTTGGCCTCCATTTAATTAAGAAAAATAATAACTACATAATTTTTTTAACAGCATTCTCAGATTTCATTACAATTATGTCCTATTTGTTTTATTTTAAGCGTATCAATTGGTTTTTGGCAGTTTTAAAATTATGTTTTAGTTGGTTTTCAAAAAACATAAAAAACTGGGGGGGGGGTTTGTATTATTTGGAGTAAATAATGGTTATTTTTAGTGATTTTAAGCATATTGTAAAATGTGTCAATTATTTTGAGCCAGGACCGGCCTTTCAACCTCTAGTATCAAGTACTGTTGGAATGTGAAATTGGTCCAATACCAGCCGAACACCTTCAAGAACATGACGGTATGTGTAGGAATACAATTAAGCAGTTATGTATGCTTAGATTCATGCTACCACAATTGTCCATTAAAATTAACTATTATATAAATTATGACTTTACATGTAGATGATATTTCTGGATTGGAGCAAGCTATTTATGACGAAATGCATCAAGGCTTGGTTGAAGTTGATGAGCCATTGGAGCCCCTTGAAGGTTTGGTGCTATTTTTGGTTTTGAAGCAGGACCAAATCCCGAAGTACAAGTTCAAGGTTAATTTTTATGTTGGTTATTACCATTACAGCAATATTAGCCCGCAGCATTAACTTTAGATTATATGTTTTGGGCGTTGTTATTACTTATGCTTGATAAATCAGTTGTATTACTAAATTTTTTCTTGGCTTTCTGAAGGACCAGGGAATTCCCCCATCGATGCTGATAGAAGATATCGTAACGACAGTGCTCAAGAAATCAGCACAAATCTGCATTCA
>JAQFZC010001082.1:0-34687 GCA_034695205.1 Dicyrtoma fusca | reverse complement strand
TGGTAAAAATATTTGTGACGGATGTGTGATGCAGATAAGCTTTTAATATCTTCAGTTTGGAGAACAGTAGTGCACTCTTGTTCAAAAATTCTCGAAAAAAAAAGTTGAACCCAGTGAAGCAATGAACTTTAAATTATAAACAAACAGCTTGAACCTCAGTTTCTGCTAACTTTTCATAAATATTTTGTGCCTATTAAATTCATGTGGAAATTCTTCAAGGTAGAGTTGTAAACTATGTAATAGTTTAATCGTAGTATGGAAAACTTGTATGAACAAGAAATTAAACTTTATACATTCCTGGATCTGCTCTTTCCGTCTGTATAAGATGAAAGAAAGACAAAAGGAAAGTAATAGGCATGTACTAGTGGGCACTCATATTGATAAGCCTGCTTGTCTTGTATTAAGTACATACATAAATCTTGTTAAAATTGCACGTACTGGTTTCTTTTTCTCTGATTTATCTTTACAACTGAAATTGTCTTTCAAATAGTACAAATAGTGTTGTATTAGTAGGTACCTAGATAGTTGGACTTATCTTGTATACATATGTATGTATTTCCAGTAAAATTTGCAACATACCTAGATACTAATAGCTATTTGCTTGGCAGATGAAGGATATCCACCTTTACCCAAATTGCTATCTGCAGTCTGCACAAGTGTATAATTACTACTGTATCGAATAACTTCCTGTCATTAATACCGTTGAGTGTTCTCTTTTTTATTGCCATTCCTTACCGTTAAATTAATTCTGCGTAGTACACCAGCAAACCTACCTACCTACCCACCTACCCACCTACTTACCTACCAACTTGCATGTGTTCTGTTCCCATGACTCATGACGCCCCTGTTATTGGTGCCCGGAACACGAAAAGCATGAAAGGGAAGGGAACAGAAGGTGGCTTTCACTGAGTGAGCATTAAAAAATAAACAATTTAAAGAAAGGATGAAGAGTGCTACTTACTTACTTATCTTGAGACGAGTAAAGCGAGTACTACTACCTTTGCTCTACCACGACCGAATTCACCGAAATTTACGTCCTAAAAACTCACTAGTCAGACCAGATCTCCTGGTTCAGCTCTTTCTTTCACGTATGCCTATGCCTATATAGTACATTAGGGCATCGACGTACCTACATACACTTGCCTCCTTATTCTTTGTGAGTTTGTGAATGGAACGGGAGAAGAAAAGCTCTTTCTGTTTCGTTTTGTAAATCGGACCGATCTTGCACCTGTAGCCGGGAAGTAGGTAAGTTGCCGTCGCACCGGTCCCACGTTCTGTTTTTTAATAGGGTCGAAATCTTGAGAGTGAAAAACTAGGAGATAGACAAAAAGCTTATTGTTAAAGCATACAATAGATCTTTCACGAGGCAGTACAGGGCAGACAATCCGATTAGATTTTTTTTCCTCGACGAAAATCTGTAAATTGTGTAAAATCGGTTTTAGCTTTCATTGCATTATTTTCATGATGTATAACAGCACAGTAACAGGCCAGCGCTGCATTCATACGAAACAATGTACAGGTAGGTACTTTGTTCTTTCTACTACTTTTACCAAGAATTTGGTCATGTATAACTTAGGCTTTGAGAGTAGATACTTCACCTTCCCGTCTGTTACAGTTCTCCAAAAGAAAAAAAGACAAAGCAACAGTTTTTAAAATTAGAGCAAAGGGATTAGGTATATATATATATATTATTATATATTATGCAGACATTTTTTAAATTATTTAATCTATAATTTAGTTTGACGCTACAGCTATGATGTATGTAAGTACCTATGGCGTAGGTACATAGTAAGCGTATGAATTTTACTTTGTTTCTCCAATTTTTCCCTGTATTTTGAAATTTTACAGATACAGATAGAAACATTAAGCAGCCGCAGTATTGTCAATTACTACAGCCAACGAAGAACTAACAGTTTTTCAGATGTAATACGGTCTGTATACTCTCTACTGTAACTGTAGAGCATATAACGAAACAAAGCGTGTTTGGTTACTATCAGTACAGTAGCTCTTAAAAATAAAATAGCATATAAAACGCATACAACAGACACAATACGTGTCACAGAATAAAGTGTTTAAACATAATTCAACTAGTATCCAATTACACTAATAGTGAAGGTGTGATTGCACTTAACTGTGAGACTAGTACCGACTTTGGTCTTTAGCTATTTCTGGCTATGCATCTTCTGTTCTGTGGCCGGTTAGCGTTACCGGCACCACGTACCATCCTAAGCTGTCACATTGAATTACTTTTTTTTTTGAGAACGGAAAACTTCATTAACTACATATATATATATACCTAAGTGGGTTTTACATACGAACTGACTTTATATAATTAGAATCATATGGACGCATTTAGCCGTTTGTAGCTCCCAGTACTTGTCTGTAGGCGAAACGTGCTATTCATAATGTATCAGTCTGAGGAGTGGCAGACTATCTGTAGTGGGGAAGAGGATGGGTGAGTTACCCGGACCCGTATAGGTGGGATCGGGTACTTTGAGCTGAACATCTGGGCCTGCTTTGTGAGCCGTAGTTGCGTTGATATTTTCATTAAGCAGCTTATATTTCACCTTCAACATGTAAATTAAGTTAAAAAGTCATTCGCAAATTCAAATAGACAAGTTCTGTTTCTGGAAAAATGGTTTTTACGAGCTCAACTAATTACAAGATTACTATTTACCTGCATGACTGTAGCTTTTAAGGACAAATTATGAAGCCCTTACCTAGTTAAATTGTTCCCAGTGAGCTCCGCCGGCGCTCCTTCCGCTCGTCTGGCCATCTCTTCCGTAGATTCCAATGGTCCCCATTCTCCCTATAGATGCATTCCTCTGCCGTCTAATTAACGTCCGCTAGCTTTCTTTCCATCTTTCTTCCTACCCCCATTAATGGGGAGAATGATGATGCGGGTAGCTACTCTAAGAGTGCTCATTAATTTCCCTTTAAAAAAAACTAATTGTAGCTAGCCCACTAACTACTTCATCTTCTTACGTGGCTGAAGTGTATCATCTTGTCTACCATGCTGGTTTACCCCGCGTGTACATAATAGTAAAGGTACATGTATGTACCTAGTTGAAAGCAAACGGACTCGTCACTCATGTGTAGATGTATTTTGCAGATATTTATAATTATATATTCATGGTTCCCTGGAGCCTTACCTGTGTCACCTCCCTTTCCAGTCTTTTAACTTTTCACTGAGGCAATTTTGCTACAGCTTTTAGGTTTTGAGTCTTTGAGATGAATATTTGCCATTCAAATTATTTCCCTCCTACTTTCACATTCCTAACTTTGAGACTGTGGCACGGGCGTTTTTGTCAAAGCCGAAAGCCTTCAAATTCGAATTTGAATTCATTAAGATTCACACTACTCCCTCGACACAGTTTCCCTCTTTACAATCATTAGTTGATGCCGAGATTTAATGACCATGGAATATAATTATTTATATTCTCAGCTCAGTCAGTTGTATGCAGATAGATTTCTTCCGAGTGCTTCCGTGAAATGTAGTTCTGTCGCACCGCACCGGTGGGTGTCTACCTATAGTTCCTAGACATACGTTTCACATTTTGAATCTTGTGGTGCAAGAATTATTTTTCTTTTAGTAGGAATTTCCGCTTTATTACTGTCCTCGTCGTCGCTCATCTGTGAAGAGGGGAAATAAAGCAACGAGAATGCAAAGTAAAAGAAATCGCGGTTCCCTGTCAGCCCCACTACAAGCCAGTACTTCAAATGTCAAAATCTATTGATGTCGCTATTTTTGTAGCAGAAGTGTGGGATGAGATTGCATCCTTAAGTGTATGTGAAGGGCCTGTAGGTGTAAGTGACTCTCTGCAATTACAATTATGCGAAAACTCGTAGTATGTCGAGTTGGATGTAGAGATACAGTTTTATTTCCTTCCATTTTTAAGTCCCTACAGATATACCTATTATGAATAAAGTTGCGCCACTTACTGTATGCTCAAAACCATCTAATGATAGCCAGGGTAAACTTGCATAGGTAGGTAGTTTTGAACTCATAGTACCTACATTTGTATGTACTATGAGCAAAATATCCTGGGAAAACCAAGATTGCTGTATTGCACACAGTTTTTTGTGTTGACGTAATAATGGAGATTTTCCAGAAAGGGATGATTTCGGTTCTTCAATTACTTAGCTTGAAATTATTTAGAATATTTCAGTATCTTCAATTCTTCTTGCCGTCTGATATCTGCTGGATAATAATTATTCTGCAATAGTTGGTTCTGACAGCTTGGTTTTCCTGGAATGAATTGTTGGAGGAAGCACACAAGTACTCGCAGAATCCTTCATGATACTTGTTTACATGAATATTAATGAGAGACGGAAAAAGACACGAGAGCAGGTAAGCTGTCTGTGTCTGTGTGTGTGTAGCTAGTCAGCAGCTACATACCTATACAAATACCTACTTGAAACTCCGGGGGACTAAAAAGTAGTTTTGCCCGAAAGTATGAAGAGTGAAGAGTGAAATGAAGTGGGAGTGGGATGACTAGATTATGCTATGCTCTGTACTGAGAAGGCGTATGGATCTATAGGTACTTACCTGTACATTGTACAATAGTAGAAAGTTTGGGCTGTGTAATGGAAAGTCACTAGTTTATTGGATGCATACTACCTACATATGTACATACATAGTAAGTTGGATTACCTTGAGTTAAAACTAATATTTTAGAATTTAAATCCAGATGTGTAATACGGATCGAAATTAATAACTACAGGTATGCTGCCTTTAGTAATGATAATGATGAACTTGGACCACCTGCTGACGTAAGTGCAGGATTATATCTACGCCATGTCAGTCTTCGGTATCAGTATTTCGATTTTAGAAATGCTTATTGTCGGGGGAAAGTGGTGCCGACTATTTTCCGTAAAATTATTATGTATGTAGGTACTACAACGTCTAAACTATGTAGTAGCTAGCAGGTACATACAACATTCACTGCATTTGTGTCTGCCATGACGGTAGTGTTCTGACAGTGTGAACACTGAGAGTAGCATCTGGTCTGGGAGCATTCGGAATTTGGAATTTCGGACTGGAGTTGAAGGAGCTGCTGTCAAAGGGAAAACTCATTGGGACAATTTCAAATTTCAAGTATTTTTTCCTAAACCCCGAATGACCCATTCCAGAGCAGCTCCAACTTCATTCCATTCCCTCTCATTCCATTCCCTGCTCTTTAATACCATCCCATGAAATGAGGGCTTTAAATCCATGTTACGTTTACATTACTGGGACCGGTACGGAGGTCGAGCTGGGCTCTATTACTCCACTGCTAGCGGCTTAGAGGAAGTCTACCAGTATGTATAATTATATATTTTTGTAGAGATGTAATGTCCCCTCCTCGTCTAATAATGTTTTAGGTCCTCTCCTCTCGTCTCGACTGCATTCCCTGTCCTGTCTCCTAGCTTTCTAAAGGTTAGCAATATAGCAACATAATCGTAGTAGTTAGCATGCATGCACTCTCAGCTTATTTCTTTTACGGCTGAATTATTTCACGTTTTTTTATATCATCAGCTGACTAGGTATGCGAGCGGACTTATGTATATAGCTCGGTTTGCTACACTATACGTATAGGCAGACACATCCGTGGTTAGCATGCCAATAAAGGATGACGTTGATGACTTTTTACTCTCATTTGTATGGATAGAGCAGCAGAGCCTTTAAGGATGATCACTGAAATTGTGTAGAACTCTAGAGAACCTTTTGTTAGTTTGCTACTTGGCTGGAATTGGGATGCATTCTAGTCGCCTAGTTTACATTTTTTTTTTCGGGAAAACTACCCAAACTATTTTATGACGCCATTTTGAATGCGAGTATTTTATGATCCTTCCCCACTTTCACTGCATATTCTGTGTACTAAAGGAACGAGTAAGGACAGAGAAGTCAAATTCCAAACTTCATCCTAAAGAGAGAACGGACCTACATAATTACATAGGTGGATGTAAAAAGAAGGAAATGGGAGGTTTATTCACACCGTCTGATTTTTCCTTGCATTTTGGCATTGTTTAGTTTGCAAGTTTTGCTATATTACCATCAGATTTTGTGATTTATGCTGTACTCTTGACTGTAGCACCCGCACGGCGGGGTACCCAGCTACTTGTTCGAAAACAACGACCACAACACGGCTTATCTTGCGCCCACCATACGCTCCTCTTATCTCCATAAATTGAGGTTTAAGTGTGAAACATTAAATTACTTGAGTCTTGGCCTTGATTTTCTCCGTCTTCTTGGCAGGGAAAGGAAGTGCAGCAGGTGTGCACATTAGCACATATGGCTCTGTTAAATAAAAAAAATAAAACAAAGCAGCAAAGCTATGTTTTGTACCTACATATCATGGCCATTAATCGAGCCACCACTAATCTGAAGGTTGATACATGTTTGTTCGTAGCATAACCATAGGTTTTCATTCAAATCTACGTCTGTGTGTGTACGCTACTTGTAAGCAGCATCGTTGTTGCGTTATACCGTTCTACGTTCGTCTTACAAGTAGTTAGTTCTAACAACGTTTAAATAATTCGTGAAAATTTCTGTCTAGATTTTGGAAATTGGAAAGAAACGGAAATTTGTAGTACCTAAGTAATTTACATACTTATTTGTAATAAAAAAAGAGACAGTGACACCTTAAAGCACAATTTATTTTGCTACTTTAGCAACGAAATTTTGTGGGGTATGATTTTCAAAAATGCGTGTTCAAAAACCTCCCTACTTTGTACATTGTGTCTTAGCCAAGGCTAAGAAAGTTCTCTTTCATTTCGTTCGTGTATTCCGATTTCCGATTCACAACACCCCAGAACAGTCGGTTTCTTACTCTTCGTCGGTTTCGTGTCAGCTGTGCTGTCCGCAGTTGCTTCTTCCTTTTTGTAAACTTTGGAAATTTTTGGAATGTATCCATCACGGATGGCATGGGAAAGATCGGCATCCAGAGTAATAACAAGTAAAAGTGAATACGGGATTCAGTAGTATGTTTATACAGATGGTAGAGACGAGCTTTCTACCTTTGAACATGTAAACTCTCCTTTCTCCATGTATATTTAATCTATAATCTTATCTCCTCATGTGCACTGTACACATTTATACATGCATAATCTTCACCATAGGATCTACTATATGCAATTCTATGTGAACGTAAAGTAAGTCTGTTGACTTTCCTACGGATTATGCTTATGATAGTGTACGGTTTCGTTGAGTAGCGTTGGTACGTTGGTGAAAGTAAAGTACGAGGAGAAAGCCTGAGCAGGCACTAGCGGAGCGGCAGTGGCATTGGTATTTTTTGAGTAACCTTATAAATATTTTCATACAACCACCACACAGTAAAGCAGCATGTCACAAAACCAAACCATGGCCATGTAAGTCAGAAGGGCATCTCGCTATACATACGTATGTATATTCTGCAGTAATATTTATGTGAGCTGTATCTTATTTGTGTATGATTCTGAACAATTGCTATAACCCACAACGGATCGAAGTTGCACCGACGACGACGGAAACGAAACTAACTACATAATTCGACAATAGGAACGGGAAGTATAACAAGATACATAACACTATCATAACTATAAGAGCTTAAGACTGACTGTGTGGACGTAAAGGCTCCACAGTACAGTAGAGAAAGTACTACAATCCGATTCAATATCCGCTCAAGTGCACCACAAAACTTGTCTTGCTTGAGTAATCTAATTCCTTAGGAATTCTATTTCAATTTCCCAATTTGACTCAATGCAACGTACACAGACAGAACACACACACAGATGCAGGGACCTATACCGACTAATATCTGTATACCATTTGCAATTTGCCATTTCATTCCCCACCCATTACCCATTATCCTCTACTATAGACTGTGGGTACAATCAATGTAATGCTCCCATAGCTCCAATACCTGCCTATAGATTTATAGCTCCGATCCAACCCCGCTGAAACATGCCATGCATGGGAAGAGCAAAGAAAAATGAAAACAGAAGGGAAATGAATGATCTAATGCTAAATTGAGGAAAGAAAAGCTTCAATACTCAAGTCAACAAAATAAAAATAAATTGTATATTATACATACCTACGTACAGAAATGAAAGGGATACAGAACCATTCAATTATTTTCAGAAACTAAAGTATAAGGTAACGTAATAACGATGCCCCAGGTAAAATAGAACATACAATAGATAGCCTATAAGCTCTAAAAATCTAAACGTGTGCTCTAGTCCCTAGTAAAAATGTTGAAATTGGAAATGGAAATGGAGCGAGTCGTAAACTTTTTAAATTTCAACATCCAAGACCAAGACAAAAGGCAACGCCCTCACAAGCCTACATACATATGTACATGGAAACACTGCAGCTGAAGATATTAAATTCTCAAATTTTAATTAAAGAAGAAAGAACGACAAAATAATCAACTGTTTTGCTATGTATAATTAATTGCATCGGCATAACTGGTTGTGATAGTTGTGAAGTTATTGTGACTGTGATAAAGAACAATAGATAAATAATTCATAACTTTTAAAAGTGACCTTCAAGTTCACAAACACAAACATACCACCACCGACGTGTACTACTTCAACATAGTATCTCAATCGTATGACTGTACACATTATTACAAAAATATGATATCAGTATACCAGATAGTACGATGTAGCAGACGGGTAATTTATTAGAAATATTTCCAAAATCCAAACTCGCTTCGTTTTGGGTTATTTATTGTTAATCTTTGTTATTATTTGTGGAAAAACTTGAGGATCCAATCTAATTCCAAACAATTGGGAAAGAGAACTCGGGGAAAGTAGGCACATTGACAGTGCAGTGCTCAGTGCAGTGATATCTTTTTATACATACTTGTACAACATTGCCCACTGTTTAGGATGAGAAAGGCACAAGTGTGAGATGTGGTTTAGATACTTGGCTATACAATTTAGCTATGAAACTTTGCTTCTGACACCAAGTATGATATAAATATGAAAACACTTTCCAGTCTTGCCAATCTATCTTTACATCTTTCCAATCTCGTCTCTACAACAATTTTTTGTGGTACTGCTACCGTGGTCTGGCACTCTGTAGTTAGATCTTTGTTGTCTATTGCTATTGCGGGGGTACCTATCTTATTGTTCGAGGAGGGCTTCCATCCCAATTCACCAGCCTTTTGATGCCTCCTTGTGTTATTTTTCTGAGTAGTTATGTGTATTAAGCATCTTAATTAAGCGATTTGGTTTACAAAAGCACATGTTAAAGAAATCCCCGTCAAAGGCAAAGTTTAATTTTTCATAACTTTAAAAAGAATAGCAAAGTCAAAGGCGGTATGCGGGCATGGATTTTCCGAAAAAAGAGCTGCAATAATTCTTTAGCGGAAAAAAAAAGAAAGGACAAAGACGTATAGTAAATCATACTATGAATTCATTCATAAGTATACACGAATTAAATATATAGGGGCTTGTACAAACATGCCTATAGAAAATCTTATTTATGTAGCATTAGCTATTCCTTAACAAATTTTAATTCAAAAATGTCAACTGGGAAAGTAATGGACGCTGCGGCTGAGCTCCTTTTCATTCCCTTAGATCGGTAAGGGACAGGGTCCTAAATTAGAGTTTCCTATCATGATCATGATCATGGTCCTGATAATTATACAATTTATGCTTACAAATTTGGTGGATAAAGTGCCCATTTTTTATACCTACACGCATACCTAGTAACAGGAACACACTAACGTCAAAAATAATTAGATTGCATAGGGAGATCACATTCTATTTTTAGTCTGTACTTTTGCTGATCACGCTTGTAAGCAGTAATAACTTCTGACACAAACGTGCATACATAGGTGTGTACCTACATTCGTTCGTACCTACGTACTACGTACCTTGACGGTCGTAGAGCTGACGAATGGTTTAATCGTAAGAGTAATAATATTAATAATAAGTATGAATGATATTAATACGGCGTGCTATCTACAAAAATGTTGAATGTTGTAGGTATATTTATGTACCTACATACATAGTTGAGCGTATGATTGATTGCCTTTTGTCATACTCGAAATTATAAATGAAGGATTCACATTTTTCATGAGTCCAATAAAATTGCTAAAGAAAGCGTGGAAAAAGGACCCAACAATAATGGAGGTGGACAGGGAGATCGGTAGACAGACCAGGGAGTTAATGAATGCCATATTGCCCGGCTCCGAAAATTCCACAATAGAACTCTCCACTGCACTGAAAGCTATAGCTTTATCCGTTTTCCGTTGTTAAACCGTTGCTTTCTTCCATGCTTTCGGATAGAATCATGGAATGGAGCACCTCGTCCCCTTCAACTCCCTCGATTCACTCGATTGTATTCGAAATGTATTATTATATGTATACCTATCCACGGCCTATAGCCTATAGATTAACTTTACCATCATACCCACCTACCTAAATACTAAAAACGCCTGTACTCGATCAGCTTTTACCATTGCCTGCATTAAGTTTGTCTGCCCTCAAGTACAATACAGGAGTATAACGTACAGATAACACAATAATAATCACCTGTCTGACAACCAACAAATCATAAATTCCTTCATGGTGAATAAATATGCTCACGAGTTCATCAATTATGACGATTAACTATACAAATCCAAACTACAATCTACTATAGGCACAAGGCTATGCTATATAGGTACTCCACAAAGCCAAATACAGAATAGTTTAGTGCAATGTCATATGTACAGTCTGACTGTTCCGATAAATAATGTGTGAGCTGGATCTTGTTCGGTCCTGAAAGCCCATGAAAGTCGTAATTCCTAATTCATGGAATTCATCGTCTTAAAATCCTAAATACAACTCCGAACATAGGACAGGGCATGTTTGCTATTATGTAATATCTGTAAATGAAAACTGTAAGATGTTATTTATTCATAGATATTCATACCAACAACGCAACGTCCTGTTTATACAGTATCAACAGCTTACATTTGACAAAGTAGGTAGGTAGTATACATTTAATCCATTCGCATTAGCATTAGACAGTCACAACTTTGTCATAAGGTCGAGGTCGGGGGGGGGGCTATAGTCTATAGTATAGTGTATGTATCTTAACTAAACCTACCTAGGTAACTTTGCTGTATCGATCAGTATTATGTTTGTGTCTTGAGTTCTTGAGACTTTCTGTAGACGGAGGAAGCGATCAAATTCAAGTGGACATCTAAATTATTGCGATACTGTCAACATATTTTCAATTTCCATCCAAAGCAAGGCACCAAAAGACCAAAACAGTAAGTAGGGAGTAGGTAGGTACAGCGACAGCCTGTGTGTTGTTAAACTGTAAATACATAAATAAAACAACAACTACTAATATGTACATAGCTAATGCATTTTGTAATGTTGGGTAATGGGAACATACCCGGGTACTTTGCACCCTCAGCGAGGCAGCGAAGCCCGGCTGGCTTGTAGTAATTTGTTTGTTTGCTTTTGTTCCTTGTAATTTTGTCCAACTGGAAATTGTTCAGTTCAGTTCAGTTCCAGTCAATGCTTAAGTACATTTCACCCACCTGAATTATTTACTGTTGACTGTTGACGGTTGACGGTTGACATGGCCCATGGAATGGAATTTCGGACTAAAGCAAGCTTGAGGTGTGGTTAACAAAGAGCATGAAATGCCAACGCCATAGTATTCCACTTCCACTTCCATTTCCCAGTTTATAATTCATTTCATGTCACTTTACTATTTTATCGCAATCACAAAATCTCGAGTCGTAGTTTGTAGTTGCTTTTGTTGTATGTAGGGTCTCAGCCAATCGCCAAAATCGTCTACAAACTAGAGATGGCCTTTGCCTTTATTACGTATTACGTAGGTGATTGCAGTTTGTTGTTTTGGTTGCCATGGATACACCAAATAAACTAAACACTAAAGAACAAACTTACAATTACAACTGAACAAAACACTTACAGTGTATGAATGATGAGATGATGACCAGGTGACAGGCAGACGAAACTGCAATGCAAGATGGCGACAGTTGACAGTTGACAGTAAAAGCTCAAAATATGGAATTTTTAACTTTTTTTTTTGAATATTTTTTATTATTCGGCCATTGAAGTACAGTAGTTTTTCTTTGTCTTTATCTGTATGTATATACATAGTGTTAAAAACCTGAATGATGTTTTTCTTTAAATACTTACTTAAGTAATTAGAATGACATTTTTATAATAATATATTATAATATATTATCCTTGTATGAATATGAATATTTTTCTTCATCATCATCTTCTTCTTCTTCTTGTAAATCATATTATTATCATAATCCCACGACATTAAATCAAAAAATCCATATTTTGTTTTCCACTTTTATCCCATCGATCTTGCAGTGTTGCAGTTGCAATAATTTATTGTAATATAATAATAATTTTACACAATAATATTATAATGTAATACTTACTTTTTAGTTCACTGCATAAAAATTATGTAGTACTTACATATATACATATAATTATTATTAATTATATGTACGTATTTAGCATTTCATATTATCATCAATGATCCTAACTGTAGGTAATATTATTATTATTATAGATATATATATTTTTACATATATTTATATAGATATTTTTATTTATATCAGCACATTAACTGTGACTCCCTGTCATCTACTACACTAGCTTACTCAAATACATAATTATGCTTCAGGCATGACATGACTGACGACTGACATTATACGATGAGATGACGCCTTTTATCCTTAGACACTAAAATCTGTTTTGTTTAGATAATTATTTTCTATCCATCATTATAATATTTAGTTAGAGGTAGGTACAAATTATAGAACTCAATAAATCTATAATTGGTATTGGTAGTTTCGTCGAATCTATCCAATGACCAAGCTTCTTTTACCAGTAATCAGTAGTGTGTGTATGTAAATAAGAATACAAACAAGATTTCTTTACAGGAATTAAAGTTGTTTTTTAATTAAATTAAAAAAAAGATGTTGCAAGTTCAAAAATTAAAAATTAACTCGCTCTAAATTTAAATAACTTCCCTTCATAACGTGACTCCACAGAGTATTGCACGTTTTTTAAGCTTTTAAAGATTAAGAAAAGAAGAGCCGATGGATACTTAAATTGCATATTGTTTTTTTTGTGTAGAATAATCGTCATTTTTAGATTGCAGATGCAGGCATATACAGAAATGTTTAATTTATTTTGTAATTATCAGCTTTGGTAATGTTTACTGTACTTACTGCAATCACTTGCTATTTAGAAGAAAGATTTAGTATAAGTAAAAGTAATAATAATAATTATTATTATGTCATTCTAAATTATAGCTTACTTTTAGTACAAGTTTGAATAATGAATGTTGAATGTTGAATAATAGTTTTATTATAGTTTTATTGAATGTTAAGGAATTCGTTACTTTTTTCTGTTACCTTCCATTCTCTCGCTTTTCTAAAATGTTTTCTTTAAGACCGCTTGGCATTACACGTATGTATTTAATTACAATAGTTTTTTTAAAGTTAATTAATTAATTAATTAATTAATGTTACCACTAGTACGTCGCAATGAATGTAGGTAGTTTTTATTCTGTATTCTAGTGTAGTTTTGACTGTAAACTGGAGACCGTGTATTGCAGACTGAAGCTTGGAAATTCAAGTAATTATACTTAATGTTAATAATGTATTAATTACACTAGTAATAATTAGTAATCATTACAAGTATTGAGTAAGGAGGGAGGGAAGGTAATTTAGTCAATTCATGTAACTGCAATTGACACTAATTGATATATACATACCAAAAGCACTGCAATCTGCTAGTAACTAGCTAGTAGTATATCTACTATCTACAGGAATATATATATATATATATATTTTGTATATAGTTGTAGATAATACCTATTCACCTACCTAAGTCGAATTTATGTAACATTTTTAACGTCTATGAATAACTAATTACGTATGTATTTTACACAACACTGTCTTCGACAAGTATTTACTACCATGTAGTACTTCTGTACCGTAATTTACAATTTTTACAAATGTAAATGCAACTAAGCCAAAAAACATATAGGCAATTACTTATTGCAATGTACAGATAGCTGGCTATATAGCTAGGTATATACAGATGCATAGTATTTTTACGAAATTCTAAAATTCTTTTGTCAATTTCCTAAACACTTCCCTACATTCGTAGCTTCTAAAGCCGAAATAATTATGTATGTAATTCGTTAGTAGTTTTAGTTAGTATTTTCAATTGAAATTTTCAGCCCTATTGACTATAACAGTTAACATTATGACAGAGAGATGCCTTTTTTCTTCCCACTGATTACAATATTATGTATTTAATCTAAAAAGTTTGAGTAGAAACTCAAAATACATTTTAATTACTATCTTACTTGTTAGTTCTATTTCTACTTATTTAGTCTACAGTCGATACACGCGACGCTCTCCCATTTAATGAACAAATCAAAACCGATTTTGTATATTTTTTTTCTCATGTTTCCCAAAGTCTCTTGAATGCATTATGCAGTCATAGTTCGTTCATAGTGTAAATAGTTTCACTTTTTACTGTACTTATGTACATGGCTGGACACTGCACTGTGGCTCACCTATGTAATAATTTCCTTATAATTTATTACATAATTTACTAGCGAATTCCGTACCCACTTCTATCTGCGCAATCTGCACCATCCTGTTTTTGTAATTTTAAAGATTTGTAGGTATACATAATATATTTGTTAGTACTAATACCTAATTATAGTGTTCGCGATTGTTTTTGTGAGATTTAGCAGGGGGTAATATTTTTTTTACTATGTATGTATGTAGGTAGGTATGTAATGCAGTCCATGTTAATTTCTAAAAAGGATTTTTCGTTTCGTGTCGCCGTCTTCTTGTCTTGTTGTAAATGATTTAGGTAGATTTGCATTATTATTATCACTTGAATGAATAGTAGACTACTACTAGTACTAAAATGTCCGTCATAATAAATGCAAGCTTGTTTGTCTCTTACTCTTGTCACGTTTATTTCAATAGTAAAGTTTCCAGTCCATTCCAATATAAGTCCCTGGTCCTGCGTTTGTAAGTTGATGTGGGCGAAAGCTCTCTGTCTGTGTAAGTCAGAGCGAAATAAATTAATAATTTAAAATGTAAGTAGAAATAATTTTACGTAATTTCGAATCCCAAATGCTAACTCGATCATTTCCCGTCGACTCTAATGATTTGAGAAATGTTTATATGCAAGGATTATGTACTTAGGTCTGGAATTTACATTAGACGATGAAAGAAGAAGACTAGTTAATGTCACTTTTCCTTTTTTGAAAGGGAATCCGAGACAAGTGTTGTAAATTCTAACAAACTCAAACTCAAAACTGAAATTGAAATTGACACTACACCAAGGTATGTCCACAGACTTAAACTTCAAAAGAATAAGTTAGTATATACTTACACAAATTATAAAGAAAGCCCCAGAAGAAACGGGACACTTTGAAGTAAGAGCCTTGTCTCAAAGAAAAGAATTACACGTGTGTGTGTATTAATAATAAGTACCATAATAATAAAAATAAAGTAAAGTATTTTGGAAGGAAATCAAATGATGATGATTTTTAAAAGAAACTGAGAAGATTAAAGAGTCAAATGTCAAAATACATAAATATATTGTTTGCTGGCTTCAAAGTTGAGTTTCAAGTTGTAAATTAAAAAAGTAAATAGTCGAAGGTTTATGTATGCTCAAGCTGTATAGTTACGCACTGTGTACTGGGTTCAATTGAATCATCATCGTGACGTAACTCCAAGTCTTGTTTTATTCATTATAATAATACTTTAATTAAATTATTGTTATTTCTACAATAGCGGGTGTGAGTGGGTGTATGTATGTGTTGATGTAAGGTATGTGTATGTATATGTATTCCTTTTCCTTTCTACAAATACAATGTTATCTGTCTCTACTTCTTCTTTTTTTTTAAATCCTACTTCCATGATAATTGATAATGATAATAATAATAATTAATAATGATTAACTACCAAACTACCATCGCATCGTTTCACTTGTTTCTTGTTTAATTATTATTATTATATATTATAATATTTTATGTATGTATATATATATATTAAATTAACACTCACTATTAACTATTATATATAAGTTTGTATTTAAATCAAGAATTACCCAAGTAGATATAATATAGAATATTATATTATGTATGTATCATCATGATTCTATAGTCATTCGACTTAAATATATGTATATGCCTATATAATATGATTATATATATATATAATTACTTACAATATGCTAAATATGCTTACGATTACGATTAGCTTTAATATATTATATATATTTATATATTTACAAGACAATAATGCATACAGAGACTATGACATTGAAATCGACAATGTGTTGTGTTGGGTGTTGGACTGTCGTCGGTCCGGTCGATTAGCTTTACTACTTTTTAATTAATTTTTTTTTAATTGTAAATTAAAATTGACGTTTTAAAAAGAAACAAAAAAACAGAAAGAAAGTTAAATTATTATTAAATATCATCCAATATTTCTCAATCCGCTGGCTGTCATTGTCATTAGTAGTGTACAAGAGCCCACATTGAGACAGACACACACACACACCTGACACGATTCAATATTCATTTTTTTATCAATCACGCATTATGGTTTTAATTGACAGTAATAATATTTTTACTTTTGATTTATGTATGTATAGACGTACTTACTAAAAAAAAACTTATAGACTTATTGAAAACAAATGTATGCTTTTTAAATTAAATATAATCAAAAACAACAAAAAAAAAGTCAAACTGTTATCGAAAGGCTAGTCGAAAATCGAAACCTTACACTATGTACTACAAAACAAAGGTGTAGCCATTTTGTAAATTACAATAATTACATATATTTCTATTGACCCCCTTCATATTTACATGCTGGAGCCTATTTCCTATATGTATATAGCAAGTACAACAGGGCTTATAGATATAGAGTACCTATATCTCTAACAATCATTGTAATTATTTATAATATACACTCTTACTAGTTAGCCTACAGCGTTGAATATATTTTTTGTAATTAATTGTAAGTTCCTTTTAGTTCTTAGTAGTACGTCAAAATTACAAATACGTTAACCATTTTTTCATATAGTACGCATTTGTATTTTCTTTTCATTTACTAAGTTTTTTTTTAAAAGAACCTTCTAATAGGTAGTTTTTGCTTCTATTAGTAATCAGTAGTCACAATTTTTAGTAGCAATCCATTTCTTTTGTAGTACAAATTACAGTTTTTTTCTTTTCCTTTTCTCCCACTGTCTTCCTATGGTTGTTATGTATGTTGTGAAGTTTCCCTTTTGAATTAAATAACTAGTACTACTAATTGCTAATTGCATTCACTCAATTCTAAATGTATAGTATTTATAATAATAATAATAGTAATTATCAAGATTATTAAAAGTGTGTGTTCCTTACTATATAACTTTGTCGCAGAAGTCATTTAGTCATTTAGTAGTTAGTCGTAACCACTTAAATAAATGTACAGGTATGTCTATATAGCAGTAGCAGCTTTTGATTTCTATCAGTATTCATTGAGAATCTATAATAATATGTTTTTTTTCTCCTAATTTATCATAATTTTTTCTACACTCTTTTTCAATATAATTTAATACATTCTCTATCTACACGAACCAGCCTGACTAAATGACAAGTCAACAATAATAATGATCAATGAAGATTATATATAATATTATTATTTTTATTTTAATTTAGAGTTTATTTGAGTGTATACTTTTAACTCAAGTGTGTCAAAGTTGGATTCATTTCATACTAGTATATGACGTATGTAATTCATTAAATTAGGTAATTACTGACTCCTATGATAATATAATAGAAACTCCATACATTTCCCTTCATACTTGATAGTAATAATAATTAACTAATAATATTAACTAATAATTTATTATTATTAGTTCGTGTACGAAATTTTCATTTTCAGTGCAATATATAAATCAAATATTAACAATTAACAGTAAGTTGATTTTTTAGACTTTAGAGTAATCATTTCCCAATTATTTTTTTAAAAACATTTCCGACATTACGCATTGTACTGCATGTCAATCCAGTATTAGTAGTACATACATATAGTAGTATCAGTAGTAGTGGTGTGTATCTTGTCTCCTACAACAGAGCACAGAGCAGAGATACTTAAATTGTATACAATAAAATGATTAAATTCAAAAATTGAAAGTCAAAGAATCTTAAGGTTTACATCACACAATAATCCTAATCCTAAATGTACACATAATGACACAATCAATTAACTACATAATATATATATTCCAGAGTTTTTCATAAGTTAGGTAAGTATTTAATGCAATTACGATTACGATATTTTCACAATTTCCTTTGCACACATCCAAGAATAACAGAAGAGTTTCCAAGAGTCAATACAGACACGACTACAAAATCAGGGCATCTCTCATTTTTGATTTTTGATAATTTTTGTTTGGGGGTAGGCAAGTCAGGGGTGCTATCATTTCAAAGTTTGGTTGTACAGTAGTAATAATAGTAATAATAATAATAACAATTGTAAATGTTATATGACTCAAGATCAAGACACTGACACACTCTTCTTTGACTGGCCCTTGTAACGCTGCACTGGCACTGTCGTCGAGGGAGAGCCAGTTTACGGGCTCTTAATGGAAATATCGTCGTTTTCGTTTCAATTCTCGGAAGTTTAGAATTTCACTCTCCATTCATAGTAGCTTAAATTATCTACAACACCAATATACTAATATAATTATAAGGAAAACACACCTTCCTATCATTTTCTGTATTCTACAATTCCATAATTAACTGCTGTAATTAGTAAGGTTACGTTCACAAAGGATGTAGGATCTCCGATTTCATGTAATTATAATTATTATAGCACTGAATTTTAATTTTAAACAATCTGTCTTGACTTTTGGCTGGCTGGTATTTAGTTGAGTAGTAAAAAGTAGTAGTCTGGTACAATTTTGTTTTAATTTGAATACAATGCATGTGTCACAACTGGAACGTTGAACGTCAAACGTAGAACGTGAAATGTAAAATTCCTAGAGCTTTTTTTTGCCTTAGAGTAAGAGTACAAATTAGTCTATAGTTTTAATTTTCATCCCTTCCTACATTATATATTATATGAAAGATATTACAAGTAATCACTCAATTAGTCATACATGTATATATATTTATATTTAAGCTATAGCTTGAGGAC
This sequence comes from Dicyrtoma fusca, assembly GCA_034695205.1. Classification (NCBI taxonomy): domain Eukaryota; kingdom Metazoa; phylum Arthropoda; class Collembola; order Symphypleona; family Dicyrtomidae; genus Dicyrtoma; species Dicyrtoma fusca. The sequence continues at coordinate 15,500 of JAQFZC010001082.1, read as the reverse complement.
AGGAAGTTAACTTTTTTATATTAATAGTCGTAAGTTGCAACTGTAAGTTGAATTCGAGTTGCACGTCCATAATAATAATAATAATGTAGGTAATGTATTTAAAAGCACTCTAATTTCATTTTGCTATATAATTTTTACTTTTTACGCTTCATAGCAGTACTCATAATCTTATATATAATATTGGAATATTTCAAATGTATTTTTAATAATAATATTTTGATATCATTATTACTATTGTGACGATTAGATTTTATGGGCAGGCATTTTAGTTTTATTTCGTACTCGATCGCATTCATTGTATTATTATTTACGTAATTTACGTCCTAATTGTAATTACATTTCTATACGTTATAATAATTTTATTATAGTGTCACATCATCAAGTTTTGAAGTTCCAGTGCAAAGAGTCTGATATAATTACATTTTATTTTCGTATTTACCAATATCATCAACTTTTTTTATTATTCATATGACCTTGTCTTGTCGCGTCATAGTCACCTGGAAGATATATAATTACATATTATAATTATACATCCAGTAGAGATGCTCTGATGAACAATATTAAATTTCAATATTATTTATTTCAAATCCTGCTACTTTACTGCTTTGAATTAGGGAAAGGATTTCGACCTTAGTCTGCCTGCCAAGTTAATTAGATTTTTTTTTAAATTCAATTTTAGTAATTATTAACGTTTTACTACGTTGCAAAAGCTATAAAGTTGGAAGTTGGACTAAAACAGACTGAACATTTTGCTTTCCGAATCTGACATGTGGAAACTTTTTTTTTGGAAGATTTTATGTAATTTTGGAAAATTTTAATTAGGTGTTAATGAAAACGGTATTCCGGGGAAACATTCTGACAAGTGACTAACTTTTAAACGTTCAATTTAATTTAAGGTAATATGATGATGCGTACATTATATAATTATATAGTAGTTCAATTAATTACTACCGTATTACCAACTTAAGCCAAAATGAAATTCCCATTGAACCTCATCGACTCTCCTGTAACGATTGAACGATTTCAGGGAAACCACAGTAGCGGGTGATTTGATTAGTTTTTAACGGGATTATCATCAATGAGTACCACACACTAAATACAATACTTTTATAACAATTAACAAGCATCATATATCATATATGATAGGCATAGGCGTATTGAAGACAGGGAAACAACAAACCAATCAACTAATGACACTACCGAATAATATTAAGTAGCACACTGAAGAAATCCTAGCTGATAATTACTCGACGATTTTTCACTACCCGAACATCTCACGATTACGTTCAAGAGACTCAGGCGTACAAGAGAAACAAGTTTAGAACAATATTATTAATGTTCTAATTGTTGTTGAATTCCAACTCATTCAAGACAAGTTCCTTTCAACTGTAGAGTCACTTCCACAAGGTTCGGATGCTATTCAGTTTTATAGTAATTAGTTACGATTACATGAATACTGAACGCGAGCTTGACAGTCACTTATACTTTTCACTAGTAGTCAGTCCAAGTTCAGTATTATATATTCCTTAAAACAGTTCAGAACGGATGGGACATAGAAATTAAAGAGATAACACTTTTGGCTTACTCACATTTTGCCCCCTCACAAAGTTCTCTCTATCTATTACAGTAGACGTCATAGTATGTCTATGTAGATCACCATTAATCACTCACTATGATGTACTTAGGAAGGACCTTACCTACTAACCATTTTTTTTTTATAAATATGAAAACAAGTAAAACGAACAAACCGCACTCACCTAAAAATCATTACATTTTCAATATTTAAATTGTCTATAATTATTTACGTTAAAAATTCACGGTTAGTGTAGTATATATATATTCTCTACGAATTATTATTATGTAGTATTATGTATTAAGTTCAAAGTGTTCAGCAATATTCAATATATTTTATAAATACGACGATTTCAGAATTCACTGCTTTGCGAAGCTTACAACAGTGTCAAGTGAGTGTAACAGAAGAAGCGGTAGCAGCGATAAATTTAAAGTTCGAGGAAATTTGTTGACTTTGAAAAAATGCACGATATTATTAATTATATAATTACTTATATTATCCTAACAGCAACGACCAACAACATCGACAGTACGGAGTTTTTCGTCTTGGGTTTATATTCTTCGTACGTTTTTTTAAGTTGTCATTTCTTTTAGTTTAGTGTTAGATGTGTGTAAATGTACAATTTATGTCGAAAGTCGAGTGTTACGTATGTGCACTAATTAGCTTTGCTTTGCTTGCCCTACGGAAACAGTTTATCTGCAAGTAATATAGTGATCTTGGATATATTAACTACAGAAGAATTTCAAAATTGTATATTATGTATACATACATCGACATTTTCCTAATCAGAGCTGCAGCTGAAGCCGCAACAGCAGCAGTTAAAGACGAGGGAAACGACAATAAAGCAGGCTTCACTTGTTTCTCCGACTTTACACACTTCTTTCATTCTTCCTCGCTCGCTCGCTGTCGCACTGTCTCAAATATTCGTTATAGACAAAAAATGAAATTTCCTAAATTCTGACTGTTAACGTTGAATACATTATTCAATTTAAATATTCTCGATCATCAATGTAAGGTCAACAAACCACTTTTACTTGTTTTGTCACTTCATCCGTTCACTATTCCATGTAGAATTTGTTTTTCAATTCTCAGATATAATTTTATAAGTTATAAGTATCCTTATATGAAATTTATTTTTATTTTTTAAATTTAGGGCGGTGCTCGTAAGTAATGATAAATCTATAACTTTACAGCCATTATTATTATCGTTACAACAATAAATATTATAGCAGGTTTGCTTCTACAGCGGAAACGTCGACTTCGATATTTATTAATTTTTGCTTAGATTTTTCTTCCTTCCGTGTTAATGTTATGATGATTCATGATTGTAAAAGAACATAAAGATGCTTGTCACTTGCATTTTTTCGGAATTTGTTTAAAATGTTCAATGGTGTTGATGACGATAATGGTGATTTGCGATTTTGAATTTCATTATTTTTCTTTCTTACTTGACTGGTGACATTATTATTGACTTATGTTGATGTTTATATGACAGAATACGGTCGCCTGTCATTCTTTTCTCTTGTACTGCCACAAGAAGAGAGAATTTTAGAAGTGGGATATGGGGCGTGTGTGGGGGCGGGAGGAGAAATCGGAAAAATTAAAATTATTTTAATCTATTCTTATGGATTTGGTTGAGCTGTCGAAGAGTCGGGACTTGCGGTCGTCGCATCCGGCTGTTGAATCAATTCTGGAGCTCCAGTAGTCTCCGGTTGGGTTGCTCCTCCCGGAGTACCGACGGCGTGAGGAGGAATCAAAGCCTGATTTAAATGACTCTGAATGCCCAGCTCTGGAGAACGGGAGATGGCAAAAAAATTATTAGTGTTTGAACTTCAGTATTTCACATACTTAAAATTGTCTTAAAACATCACATGAACATATTATACATAGCTAACAAAACAACAAAGAGGAAACACTGACCATGTTCAGTAAAGTTAAAGAGAGGCGGAAGTTCCCTGCCGTTGGGGAGACGGGTAACAGGGTCGCGGAGTTCATCGAAGAAAGTATGAGCACACGCTTCAAGCGGTGTGATTCGTGATGATGGCGTATACTCCAACAAGCGGGATACCAGTTCAATGGCCTCTGGTGGGGTTCGTGGGCGAAATACCTGCAAAACCCCAAAAAGTAAGACGTAATCAGTACATCAGCCTTGAATCATGAGGGCCGATCTGTAGCCATTACAATCAAAACCACATATAAGTACGTACAGTCAGCAGCCTACAAGAAATCCACATTTTAACTATGCATCATGACAACATTTTTATTACTGCACAAGTATATTTATTAGATTTTCATCAGAATACAGTCACACAGCAAGCTCAAACGAGTAATTATGCAGAAACACTTAAAACTGTAGCACAAAACAAGGAACAAGAAAAACACTAATACTGCTATTACACCCTACAATCCTACTCAGTCCTATCTAACGAAACTAGACAACGTTCAGCCTTAAATTCTAGCTTCATTTTCAACTTCATTTCATATTCATTCGAAAAGTTTATCTCTCAGCCAAATCCAGATTCCGATGTACTAGTACTGGTTGTATTAATTATACTTCTACATCTAGTCACTTCCTGCCTACTTTCCCAACTCTCACAAGGATTACACAGTCAGCACATGGTGAAACAACGTTCAAACCTCATAGAAAGAATACAAACAAATTCGCTCTCCGTCACCATGCGGCTGCTGTCTCCACTTCCTATGCCTGAACCGTAAGAAACTCGAAAACGAGAACATTACATTTTGCGTTTAGAGTGAAGCATTTAATGACTAAAATTAATTATGCAAGAACTATGATCATCATAAAACTGCGTAACACTGTCATTCATAAATGATCCCGAAGACGCACAGTTTCAGGTAGCGTTAGTTGCTCTTTTCACATTTTAAGACATTTCCTGTGATAATTCAGAGGGCCATGCCTACTATATTAGGTAACTATCTACCTACATAACATCCTGCTGAAATGAAACGGACCCTTAAAAAAACTCCGAAATTGTAACTCTAGTACAGCCTAAATAGATTCATATCTAACAAGAAAATGGTAAGTACTTTTGTGCCTGCTACTAGTTACCTATTTAAGCTAAGCTATCGTACACATTAGCATGCTGTGCTGATGTAGGCAGATCCTCACACCTACCCACATTTCTCCATAGTTACAGCCGTTGCTACTCTACTGGTACACACTAGTACTAGCACCGAAAAGACAGTTATGTTTTTCCTCTAAATCCCTAACCTCTGACCTTCCATATTTCCCCCACCACCTTTCCTTCCTCATACTTTCATTCTTAATCTTAGCACATCACACTTAAAGAAATGCCTGCAGCACGATACGAAACATTATATTATAGCCTACCTATCTTACCAACGCGACACTCAACATGCAAAAAAGTGTTCCAATTTCCGTCTCGATTATTTCCATACAAAAAGATACCAAACGAGTTACTTTAACTTATTGCAAGAGTGTAAGTAAGTGCCTTCAAACATTTAAACTATCAAATCAATAAATTATTATGTAAAACACAGTAGGTAAGCACTAAGGTAAAGTACCGTTATTATTATGTACTCTATATATTTGATTCAAGAGATTCAAGACCCGAGTCAAAGTGTAAGTCACGCTACGGATATCGGATATTATGCACAGCCTAATGCCCAATAATTTTAGAGGCTATTAAATGACAGTCGTCATGGAGGCTCAGTCATGCAATATAACTAATTAATACATCAAATACAAATAGCAGGAATTGGTCCTGTACAATTAAACTGAACTAACGCACAACAGGAGGACAGATTACTTATGTTGATTAAAACAATTTGAACAAACGAGGACGGCTGTGAAACACATAAAATAAATACACACTAGGTGCATACATACAGTACATGTGAAGGAAAACCAGGTATTTAATTATAGAACACACGAAATCTAGAAAGCTGAAAGAACCGGTGACGGTGACCGGCATGCTTTATAAGTTCTGCATTTATATTGATAGCGACTGGTTACTCAGAGTAAACTAAAACTACATAATAATAGGCAACTACCTTCAAACCGCGGTTTTACTACCCACTAAAGCATACACACGTGTGATTACTTCGTTCACACATTAAGAAGTATATACACAGTATATTACATATTAGTTACTGCTATACCCAATAAAAAAAACTACTAAGCATATGCATACAATTTGTTAACACTGAAAGACTTTTAGTCTGTATGCGTATTATGTATTATGCATTTTGGTTACAAGAGCTACAGCTACAGGACTACCTCAAACTTTTACTATAGAACTCTATGGAAAAACCATAACCAGTAGATTAATCAACGGAATTGCATTTGCATTTATTTTGCATTTTATCGTGCCTCATATTATATTTTATATTCATGATATCGTAGGACTTTCAATTTCAATTCAAAGGTTACAGCAAACGTAAGTAAATACATAAGTTAGCAATTGAAAAATGCATTAAACTGTGAGCATGGCTTAATAAATGGAGTAAGTATAGTCATTATTTTACATAATTACTGCCACAATACACAGAGATACCAGTAAATTGCTCTGCTCTCTTGTTCCACCATGATTTTTCCATTGAGCTTTGAGATGTTCTCTGTAGTATTATTTTTAATAAACACTGCTCACGAGACTTGATATTAAAAGCATCCCCGGTCATTTCATTTCAAAACACTTGGCTGTGTGGTTAAATCAATTGCCATTCATCTTTTGGACACATCATTTGATTACTGTACTGCTCATTATTTCTACCACAGACATTAAAAAGTATTTGCATAAAAGCAGTTTGAAAATGTAGTTATTATATTTATTATATATAATGTACATATATATATTACTGCTACGCAAAAATTCGTTTCCGTTTCAAAATTTTAAATCAAAAAAATCATTTTTGACAACGAATTCGAAATTAAAAATAAATGAGTTTCGTGCCATTTTGAAGTAAAAATAATTAAGTTAACACCGGAACAAAAAGCGTATGGATAAAGTTACGAAATTTTGCAACGGTAGTTCTAAAATATTAAGAGCTAAAGAGAGTTTTGAGGTTCTGGTTTGCCCTGAAATATGTGGGGTTTCTTTTCATTTTGTTTTGTTTTACGTGTCTCTGTGACTCGTGACAGACGTCATACACAAGGAACTTTCGGAGCAGCCTTGAATCCTTCTGTAAATCTGAACCACTCTACACACATACTAGTCAGTTAGGGGCTGCCGTTTTGATCAAGAACGAGTCGCTATACAGAATGCACAATCAGAACACACGGTTCAACAATGTGGCACGTCAAGATATTTCATCATGGTCAAGTCAAGGTATCACACTATCTTTGATAATGAATAGTTTTGGAAATTAGGTCGGTTCCTAATCAAACTGAATCTCTGAAATCGGGAATACTGGATCACATAAGACGGGAATATTTTTGCTTTTCAGTAGTTTTATATGTATGTACTCATATTTCCAGGTATACATAAACGTCGTTTTAATACGGACAGAAACCAACGCTATAGTTTTGGCCCTAAAAGCGAAACAGGCCCAATTTTGCAACAAATTTTTTTTCTAGTAGTAGCAGTACTTTGTCGAGATGATTTTATAAGCCATTACAGACTGAGCTCAATTAATGTCATCAGGTCATCACTTTAGCCGATAATTTAACACAGGTACTACAAAATTACATTTGAAAATAATAAAAGGTTTCTCAGTCCCGACTTGATAAACTCAGATCTATACTACAAACGAATGAACACCCCAACTTGATCCAATATTCAAAATTCCGTTCTCAACTAACAGAAAAACACTTGACGACTCGTTTATACGTCGTAGAAACTGGTCAAAAGTCTCTTTGGCTCTTAGGAACGATTAATAAATTTAAATGTGTCAGTGCAGCGTCTCACTCTCTGATAATGTTAGACACGTAAAATGCGTAAAGGTCACTATTAGATTGGTAATAAAATTTAAGTAATTTGTTGCTTATTCTCAAGCAGCCAACAAGTCTAGTAGAATACGATAAGATACGTCAAATGATAAATGGGGATTGTAGTTTGAACTTGTACTTACTCTAATGCGCTGGGATGCCCTCAATGGCCCCGCACCGCACATTTGCTGTAACCTTTGCTGGACAACCAATCTTCACTTAACTCATTTTTACACATTCTTTGCAACACTTTCCACTTCAACATTGTATTAATACAGGTATGGACTCGATTATTTGAATTCATACGAAGCTATATATGACACTTTTTATTTAAAAGCTTGACATCGACTAGATCATGTTACAGTTAGTTTGATTTTAAAATTCTATACCGCACAGACTGTGACATGATTATTCTTTTCCCTTCTGTTGATACAAAATTTAATTTAGATACCAACAAACATTTTAAACGTAAGCGGCTACACTATCTTAATTAACTAAGCTAACTTCATGTGAAATCAAAAATGTGAAGTAGAAAAAGAAGTACAAATATAAAACAAAAAGGAGTTTCAGCAAAAATATTAATACATGCCTGTAACGCTAAACATTTAAACACCCTCTTCAACTGGAATACGTAAATGACAAGAAGCAAGATAGTATCGAAACCCGTTATCTTGCACCCTGTAGTAAATTGACCGAATAATCCTTTCTAAAGTCACGTAACATAATACATAAAAATTTTAAAAACAAATCTGAGTAATACGTAAGAGCGTACATGATTGAAAACAATATTCAGTCCAAAAGATTTAAATCGCAAATAAAACGTACCTACCATCATGTACGTGCTTAGTGAGCTGAACGTAGTTAAATGCTAAACGTTGAATATATGAAAATCTCAGGTTTACAACATTCTATCTATAAAGGATCACCCGCTTCCTTGAAATTGAATCACTGCCAAAGTCAATAACACTGAACGCTTTCTAAACACAACTAATGTTTTTTGATGGATACTGAAATGCATAGTGGGTACCAATACAATACCTCATCGCTGTCATTTTAGGTATCAACCTACATATTAGATGAATGTACTAACTGACGGTCTATTACATGTTATCATTACGACCTATATGTTTATAATGCCTTAACATAAACAAATAATGTTGAAACGTAAGTCAAAAAGCAGGAAAAGTACCTACATAACTTTAGACATGTAAAGTAAAAGTTGTAAAATAAAATTTCATTGAAATTGTTGAGGCTAATACATATACATACCGTATAGTGTATTCAGAAAGAGAACAATGTAGCCGGTATATTGATTTCACTTAGATACACAAATAAATTGTTGAATAATTTATCCATCAGGACAGAAACATAACATACCTTAGTCCAAGGATGGGCAGTGATCTGCGGAAAGCGGAACTCAGTATAGTTGGGATTCATTTCTCGGATTTGCTCACGGGTTGGTGTGCCCAGCACTTTGATAATCTCGACCAATTGGTCCACGCCGGAGTCACCAGGAAATATTGGCTGACCTAGCAACAGCTCAGCCAGTACACATCCCGCACTCCACACATCTGTGAAAACACAAACAACCATTATAGTTGATTATACTGTCATTCAACACCATATTTTCATCAAGGTTCTGCGTACGAAACATTGAACACATATTTATAGTAATATAAACTTAGAATTTCGTTGCACATTTGAAAATCTACTGCCAGAACACATAATTTCTCTTGTAAGTACATATCATTTTTAAGACACTCCGAGTCAGTCATTAATTATACGACAAAGTTGACGATGTACACCTTAGTACATACCGACGACCGATCCATTCATTTCATACATGTTCAACCTTCAAAACCTCTCACTAAATCTTTTATTTGTTACTTCCTACAGAGTCTTTCTCACTCTTTCCGGAGGTCGAGGTATTTAGGAAGTTTAAAAATGGGATATAAGATCACTAGCATTCAAACACAAGAGTAGAAACGAAACGAGGTCGAGCTGCTGTAATGTTAGATACTCAAGAGACGCGATGACAGATGACAGATCAGAAGTGACGAAGGCAAGTGACGTGTGGGTCTGAACAGACCAGGAACTCGAGGACACGACTTCTGACTTATGGATAAGAATATATAATGAATGATGCAATGAACAATGACATAAAAGAAATTACCGATTTTGGTAGTATAGTCGATAGCACCGAAAATGAGTTCGGGAGCTCGGTAGTATCGTGAGCATATGTAAGAGACGTTAGGTTCGCCTCGCACCAGATGTTTGGCGCTGCCGAAGTCACAAAGCTTGAGGATACCGGTGGATGGGTCCAAGAGAAGATTCTGTGGTTTGATATCCCTGTGGCATATCCCCAGAGAGTGAATGTAAGCCAGGCTTCGAAATAATTGGTACATGTACAGCTTAATGTAGCTGATCGGAATCGTCTGCTTGTTCTTGCTATAGTGTCGAGCTACTTTGTACACCGTCTCCGGAATATACTCCAGCACCAAGTTTAAATATACTTCATCCTTCTGCACTCACACAAACACAATAAACGTCAGGTAAGTACATGTCCAACTTAATTTAATAATCAGTAATTCAAAGATGACCACCTTGCATCATTCTAACACTGATAATACTGAGACGAGATGGCTAATCAATGAATAGTATAGCAGAGACGCTACGTGGGTTGTTGCCCGGTACGTAATAATTTAATTTACGAAAGGAACCAACCACAACGCCAAGAAAAAAGCTACAAAAAAGAGAAGCAACAACTGAATGTCTGCACAGAAACCCAAACGAAGAATAAAAAACAGAAGTTAGATGCAAAGTGTCGAAGTGATCACTATGATCATTGTAAATTGAAAGTAATCTAAAAAAATAACTGCTGTCTGCCTTAAATGGAAACTTACCTGAAACGATACTACAATTTATATCTAGACTGAAAACAACGTTAAGAGTTCCGGAAATTAATTGGACAAACCTTTTCGCCGCTGGAGTAGAAGAAAAATTTGAGCTTGACTATGTTACAATGTTCTAGCCGTCTCATTATTTGAAGTTCTCGGTTCTAAATAAACAAAATAATTTATCAATTATTAGTCAATAAAAATGGTCTTAAATACAACAAATTTAACCGAGGTTTATTTAACACCAACTACCAACATAATAAACTCATCATACCTAAATAAATTTCATTTAAGATGACAAATAAAATAAGACTAGAAAAATTTAAAGCAATATTTTATAGATAGGTAACACGTATAAATATGTTCTGAATCCGCTCTTTAAAAGCAAATTGCAAGGAGGTACCCAATCTGTGTGGGGTACGTTCGAGGGCTTTTATAGACGTTAGTAAACTGATCAAGGCAAATATGAAACAGTCCAATAGTACAACACAACTGCACCGATATAAATTAAGGCTTGCAAATTACAAATTATTGACCTACTAATTAACTTTATTTCTAGTAATTTTACCTTGAACCGTTTATCTTGGAGGACTTTCTTGATTGCGACAAGTTCCCCGGTGTCGCAGAGTTTGGCTTGGTACACGACACCAAAACTTCCATTTCCTATTGGTTTCGTATCAGTATAACGAATTTCTTGAGGTCGATCCGGTCCTGCACCAGGGGTGGCAATAACCGTAGTCACTTTCCCTCCCTCCGAAACTAATCAAAAAAAAATATACAAAAATTTAACACATGTTAGCAAGTAAATATTTATAGGTGATTGTAAAACCATTTAACAGACAAAAAAAACAAACCAATATGCTCGCTTCGGCATCGGCATAACATTGAACTGACAATGAAAACATCTACGTTACTATTATTAACATTAAATGTCAAGAGATTCCTGTTGGCATTGTTGGCACTAATTGATTCGTGGATGGTTACATTAGCTACGTAAATCCGTTCCTGACATATCTAGAGACTGGAACTGGAATACTGGCTAAGAAAATTATGTAACCTGGTGGTAAATGAATCAGAAAGACTATCTTAAATGATTAGCACTCTGTTCATGGCATAATCCGTGGGCACACCGTAAAACTGTAAACTACAAGAAGCTTTACTCATCCCAGCAAGAGCCATAAAATCCGTCAGCAATGTTTTGCACTACGTCGTCGCTTTACCTCACATTAAAAGACACGCTTATGAAGTGCAACTCTTGTTTTTACTTATCCCACAAATTCCAGCATTCCACCTCTCTCTCTCATCTTTCCCTTAGTTTTCCCCATTTGACGCAGTCCAAAACTTTGTAATATATACTTAGCTTTTCACACTTTATTTTTTAGAAGCTTCTGTAAAGAGTTATTCGTCACTTTTCAACACAGAGGAAGTGATGATAATGTTTGCATTACACTATCACTATTTACATTCACTTTACTACTTCTTCGATACATCTTTTAAGGGAACCGTGAAATTATTTAATGAAGTTCAACTCTGATGAACACAAGTGAGTCAAATTCCGAAGATGCAATAATTGTAGCTTGATCAATAAGTACAACTATAAAATTTTATTGTGAACTACACATGAGCCTAACACTGGTTGCTACACATTTAGTAAGCTACCCTTAATTAGTTAAATTTGTTATGTTTAACTTAACTAATGTTGAAAGTTCCTACTGACAACTAAATCGGATTTATGAAATGAGCGCCTTTGCTAACATACAAGGAAATGTATAAGGTGCCAATGCTTCAAAAATTGATTGGATCCATAAATGAAAATGTAATTAAAAACAAATTAGTTACACTCTGAACGAAAACGTTGACACCACGCGACCAACAAGTCCGGTCTTACGCTGAACAAATATGAGCAGAGGTTCCAGTGAAAACTCCGCTGAAGCAGCCGTCGAAACGTGGAGGTGTAACAGAAGAAAGCGCATAATGATGTAGGGCCTAAGCTGCAAATCAAACTAGGTAAATCGATTTTCATCGATCATCGATCCTGTCATTCAATACCGGATTTCCTGCCTTGGTAACTGACTATTACAAGTCAAATGGACAACCGACCTTATCAGATATTAATAATTCCCGTCTCATGACTTTATTTGACTGTCAACTGACTTGAGTTTCTTAATTTAGTAATCACTCCACTCCATGTAATTTGGAATTTAATCCCATTCCCATTGCGCTGACATTGCACACTGCACTCCCGATTAGTGATGACGACTACTCGCCCTGGCTACCTGCAGCAACTATGAGGAGAAAAAAAACTAAATAATTCATATAAAAAAAATTCCAAGAGCTTTCGTCCACGGCCCATGCTTTTCCCCCTTATGACCGAATGCATCTCAGTCACTTGCAGTTTAACCGTTTTTATCAATAAAATCTTAAACAACTAAGTTAGTACCTACCTACAACCTACACCCATTAAATATGAAACAATCTCTTGACATAATTCCATCAAAATCCAACATCAATGAAGAGCACCATCCACTCAATACCAACGTACACAACTTACCAACACCCAAAAAAATAGAAATCCAAACAAAATCCTATTAATCCGAAAAAAAATCAAAATCTACCCGCAAAACCTACACTAACAAAACATTCATAAAAATTCCAATTCCAAAATTCCAACATTCCAAGTCCAACAAACAACAAATTCCATTATTCTCCAAAATTTGATTGTTAACATGATGCATCAATCTCCATCCCCTCCCATCAATTATTAAACTACTGACTGACAATAATGACTCCATTTCGTCGTAGGTAGGTCTGCTACAAAAAAAAAGAAGGTAAAATTCGAATTTCATTATTTCAAATGACTTGAAGTGCACAGAAGTCTGAGGAGGACGAAATTGAAGGAAGTGCGATTCGCATTCGCCTACAAGATAAGGATATAAGACTTACACACGGCGACTGTGACTTTAAAATCGAAATTGAAAAATAAAAAAAAAAGAAACATTTCCCATTTTAGCTGGAGACATTGGACAGACTCTGAGGGCTACCCAGAGGGACTGTCAGAGTCTGCCTGTCGGGGTCAAAGGTAGAAATAAAAAGTAGATGTCAACTTACTCGAATTGCGTTGCTCCGCAGCAGACGTGGTTCTGGGGCGGCCACTCATGGTTCTGAGAGGATTTTTAAAAATTGGGTTAAAATTTTGACGACGAAGGGTGGGCAACGGAAATACGCACTCACACACTCTATCCCTGTTTCATTCTCTCCCTGGTTATTTAAAAAAGACCGTGGAAAAAAATCAAGAATCACCCGCCTGGTTACCTTGGCAATTGTTAAATTTTCACACTAAAAACTTTCTCAAAAAATTTCTTGCCCCGTCGTCATTTTGATCAAATCATAGGGGAATGTCATCACGCCACTGCGCATGAGGAAAAACTCCGCTTCCATTCAAATTCACATACATGCGACTGCCTCAGTGAAAAACGGAAGGCGGCTCTAGTCGAGGCGGGATAGACTAGCCGACCGCGTCTCTCGCTCGACTAGGTCGGCGGCTGCACTGGAAAAAACTGGGGATGTACTAGTACGAGCCGTGGGAAATTGGAGGGTAGACTAGGAAGGATTTTTAGTGTGCTGATGGGCTACGTAACTGGCTGGCTAGACTAGCCGGAACTTCCAAAGGAAATTTATAGGATAGACTAGAGCTATTTAGCCAGAAGGAAGTCACTGCACGACACTGCACTACTGCTATGGTGATACTTGTGCGTCTGCTGGTGCTTGCTGCTGCCTCCGTCTACTGCTGCTGCTCTTGAGCTCCATTCAGTCTTCAGTCCGAGGCTGTAATCGGTAAAATCTAAAGTTTGATCTGGGTTGGACTTGTGATTTGGCTCTTTCTATTTCCCACTACTGCCGACCATTTCCCATGAAAAGCCGATCGAGTGTTCAAAGAAGATCGGATTTTGCTTGTCTTTGGCATGGGTAGCCCTAGGAGTCTATTGGGCTGGAACTCGATGAAAGTATGAAGTGTGGATGAAGAAGAAAACCACGAGGCTGTAGCGTAGCCATTGAGGACCAAAAAGTCAGAAATTAAGTTAATTTTGTAAACTGTTTACTAATTCTAATTACTGAAGTCTCAGTTAAGTAACCCATAGTGTGTAGTGGACTTGTAATGCAATTTTTCATTTTTATCTTTCCGTTCTGTAGTTACATTGTACTGTAACTATTTCTTTGCCTTCGACTTTTGGCTCGGCAATGAGTCCATGCCTTCCTAGAAATTGAAACAGCCATACGCCATACTTTCGACTATAAACGTAATTTAGGGCTTAGAGAACGATTTGAAACAGTTATTACGATTATTGTTTTATTATTGTGTAGCTGGAATTACGATTATTGTTTTATTATTATGAAGCTGGAAGATTCAATATTCATCATTTATGATTATGATATTTGGAATTTAACAATTCAGTTTTATTTGGCACGAGAGTCTGTGTTTTGTCTGTCGTATGTACTGCAGTCTGTGCCCACCTGGCAGGCAGGAGAATTATGTTAATGGTGTGGTGGTAGGATTAAGAATGAGGTATGATCAATCAAGAAACATGTTCTTCAGTATAATAAATTGTTACGTATTAGATTAGGTCATATACGTCGGTGTTTACTTTGTTTTGAATGCTCTGAATTTTTTGACAAAAAATGAACGAATAACTAATGACTTGTTTTGGTCATTATGTAGGGTTTCATCAAGGTAGTTAAAAATAAAGCTTACTTCAAGCGCTTTCAAGTTAAGTTCAAGAGGCGTCGTGAGGGACGAACTGACTACTATGCCCGTAAACGGTTAATTGTTCAAGATAAGAACAAGTACAATACCCCGAAGTACCGTATGACCGTTCGATTCACAAACAAGGACATCATTACCCAAGCACAAAGTAAGTTGAATAGTCAGAATTTGATTGTACTTAGAAAAACTATTTCATATGGTTTCATATTTGGCAAATGTTAAATGTGTTTACCCCCATCCCATGCCAGTCAGAGAAAGTGCTCTCGTATGGGAGCAAAATACTCCAGGTCGGCGCACACTTTTTAAAATAAGCTCATTTAAGCGTTTTCTGCTCCGATACCGGAGTAAGTTAGAAAACAC
>JAQFZC010001081.1:0-34702 GCA_034695205.1 Dicyrtoma fusca | reverse complement strand
TATCCTTTATTTGGCTAAATAATAACGAAAGTGCTTCGCCTCTCTTCCCTGTTGGTCAACTTTCAATTCTGTAGATATATATATAAATATATATATATACACACACGCTATTCGCGTTCTCCCCTGTGGATGGGTGCCTAATTCGAGTAGTGTACGGAAATGAGCAGGACAATTTAAATGGTTTAGAAACGCTTTTTGATAGTACATAAAAAAAGCTGAGGGAATGAAACGTGGGGATGGATGGTGATGCAACGTGTATATATATATACCTATGTGGTATTTTAAATTTAACTACGTTTGCAGATGAAGCCCCACAAAAATTATACCTACCTAAAGTATAAAATAATGGGATATCAATGGGTAAATAGAAAAATTATTTCCACAAGCAAGTCTATACTATTTAAAAAAAACTTTCAACTTTAAAGCATCTATCAATCATTTTATTTTCTTCCTCTCTAGATCTTATTGCAGTTTCCGTCGAATCCCTCAATAAATGTTCCCCGTCTTCATCAGCCATACATATGAAATAAAGGAACTGTTTTATCGTTTCCTGCCAGTGTGTGTACTAAAGTTCCTAGTGCACTGCCCTATTTGAGTACCCAATGTACGTTGTTGGCCTCTTATGAAGGAGCAATAATAATATTACCATGTATACATACATACAATGTAATAACAAGATAAAACATCTCTCATTCAACGAGACGCGGCTGACTCCCTCCCTGCATATATACATTTACTTACACAAAACTCGAATCAATAAAATTAATAACATAGATGTATACAGCCTATAACTATATATCAATACCTACACTCCATATACAAAATTCGTCTTCAAATCTTGTCTCACAAATCAAGAAACGATACAACTCAGAGATGCAGATTCAAGCATGGCAAAAAGTTGAATAAGAATGCACACAACCATTTACATGCGTTACAAAATTTAAAAAAAAAAGGTTTCTAAAAAATTTCCCAATTCTTATTGGAAGGATTTACTCGTTGCACACATCAACTGCAGTCGTAGTTCCAAACCTGTTATAGCTTATTACTGAATAGTAAGAAAGTGGTTTAGGAAGGCAAGTTGCATGCATTAACAAGTTTCGTTTCACACTTATTTCAGATCATATTAATACTGCACCAAAAATCAAAACCGCGACAAACTAGCTAGTCAGAGTCTACTACATAGTATAATCACCCAAAAGGATTCTATAGTTTCGTACGTGGCCCAATCATGTCCCATCACACGTGCATATACATACCCAAGAGCGAACAACGACAGCAACAACACGAGCAAAAACTACTTCATTCAAAGCACCAATGAATCGAACAAATCCAAAATAAAACAAAAAATAGGAAAGAAAGATTGAGCGAAAACATGAACAAAAACATTAGAAACAAATCAAAAGCTGACAAAACTGAGAAGACTTGAACAATAATCGAAGCATACATAGTTAAGCTCTTTATTCGACAATGTGGATACCTAATACAATAATACCATAAATTCCTCTTTCTTCCACTAACGGTACAAATTGAGAGAGCTACCTATAGCCTGTAGGTACATACTCTCTGAGAGCCCTGATTTGCTCTGAGATTACACAACATAGTATAACTAACTCACCAAAAATTTGTGATTGCCAAACACAGCTCGACGCAGAACTAACTAAGTAAGTAAGGCAAAGATTATTCACATCCAATGATTGTTTTACCTCCATATTGCATAAGCTACAGGCAGAGCGTAATTGTTATACAAATCCAATGCATTCAAATACAGCAGTCATAGCTAGTAATTACTAATTACACTCAAATGTAAATTCAGGTCAAAAGAAATCTACACTGATAAATCCATCCATCCACCTGACGAAGCCGCTGAGTCTTTGACTCCTATACATTATTGCAGACTGCATTTTTTTTTCCTCCCAACTCTTTGCCCAGTCTCAAAAAATTATGCAGGAAAACCAGAAATTAAGTTTGAACTGCATGAAGATATTAAATCAACTACCTACATGCATAATGACGTACGCTATAAAGCTCCACGATATATTTTTCAACTTTAGCTCGAAAGTCTCGTGGCAACTCACTGTGCATGATCCTATCTCACAACACAACCTTTGTTCCTGTAGCATACATTATTATGCTTTGTTGTTATCATTATTTTTTTTTCAACGACCTGCAACAGAAACAGCGGAGCCCCTACCACACACCACACACACACACACACACACACAATCACACTACCTTTCATTTTGCTTCAGTGCGCACACCTTCCCCTTACGTACATACGCACTCTTGGTATTATTACATATCTGCAAACTGAACCAAGCTCGCTGTTTTTTCTTCTCCTTCTAGACTAGACCTACAACCGTAAACTTCCATGTACTCCCCACATACTACATACATACATGCAGAGCTACAGATACTACGTATGAAAGTTTTTGAAATTACAACGCATATGCCTCTCCACACCTGCAACTGCAACCCACGACAATGACGATGACGACTACTATTCACACAGCCCAGAGGATATATATTTTTTTTACAGTAATCCAAACTACAGTATAAGCACATGACGAGAGTGAGAACGCTCAACGTTTTTATTACTCAACTGTAGACATTAACTTAACCGTTTTGTTTCACGCTTCCGTAGACGGCGAGCATTGGGTTAGTTAGCTCTAGCTTTAGGATAGGCCATGGGTATGTTTTGTTGCATTTACTATCTAGAAAAGTGAGAATAAATGTTTGCAGGACTGACCTCATTTTCATTTTCCTTTGTTAGTCAGAGCGAAAGAGAGAGTGAGACAGACAGAGAGACAGAGAGTGGGAGAGAGAGAGAGACAGAGAGAGACAGAGAGAAGGAAAAAAAACTGCTCACGATCATTGCTCTTATCGAAATGCTGAATGTGATGATGTTTGCCTCAAGGTATGAGATAATGTAGTAGGTAGGTAGGGAAGGTAAGGAAAATTTAAATTTGTTTTTTTTCTCTCGTGTCTTGCTTTATTTTTATTTTTTTCTTAGATTTTGTATTGTGTGTTTTTCCTTTTTTTTGTTTTTTTGTACTCTTGCGGAACTTACATTTGACTGAGTGAGCTGCGAAGAGTGCACGTTCCTTTCCTTCCTGTCTGGCGTGTGTGTGATTGTTGCTCGTAGAAATGAAACAAGAGGAGACTCATGAAGAGAGACACAGAGTCACACTATGTCACACAGGTACGACGGTTACTGACAAGTAGCAAACACGGGAAATGAGAACTGCTACTGTGGGACTGGTACTGGCAATTGGTGGATGGTGTAGTGATGGTGTAAGTTGATGGTGGTATATAGTGGTGGTAATCCGATCCGATCTCCGTAAAAATTAAAGAAGTGAACGTCAATACACTTCCTGTTCTCTTATTCTCTATCTATGTCAAAGGAGGAAAGAAGCAAAGAGGGAAATAACCACTTTTTTTTCACATCATGTTTCACAGATTGCACTTTGCTAGATCTACAGTCACACTGCTCAACTCTTAACCCGCCATCGTCAACTGAAGGGATGCCAACAGTTGTGCTGCAAATAAAGAAAATCGGAAAAACGAAACGAGGGGAAGAAGGGGGGCCTCCTGCCTGCCTGCCAGCCTGCCTGCCTGACGTTCCTGAAAGTATCCAAAAATCCCCTTGACTCACCAGCCCTCTCGCTTCCTCGCTCACTCCAACAAACTCACTTTCAGAGACTCGCAGAGCATTGCATTGAGAATTGAGAGGAGAAGTGCAGAGGAGAGAGGAGAACTCGGGAAGATGAAGGGAGTGAAGTATTAAAGCATCTGCACAAGACACGCATGTACGCTCCGTTCCCTTCCTTCACGCACAGCCCATGAATGACTCTGCCAACTACGCCGTTCTTCCGTCGTCCAGCGAGCCATCCATCCATCCTTCCAGCGACAGAGAGAGAGAGGCTTCCCTTCTTTCCCCCCTCCGAGCAATCCCCACGTCTCCACTACCCTCTCTCAAGTCCCCATATTGTCTCTATAGTGGATCCTCCGAATTCCCCACTTCTCCCACTTCCTTACTCAACAACGTCCTTAATCCCGTCTAAATGAGTTCCGAGCGACAATCATTTCCTCAAATTATATAATTCCTTCACATTTCTTCCATTTCAAAATTCAAACAAAAAAATCCAAGTCTTCAAACCTAGGGGGATTCAGGTGCCGATACATGGGCTTTTATTTTGATGAACTTGCCATGGTGTATACTTATTAGGTGGTCCTTTCAAGGATGACGTCATACTTGAAACACTACCTAATAAACGGTACTAGCAAGTTAGTTAATAAAAATCGCGTTTTTGAAATGTGTAAATACCGTGTGGTTTACCCTCTCTCACAAAAAGTGAATTCATTTTTGAAGTTTTTCTTTTGAAAACCTTATCACAGGCTTACAAGGCATTATGTTGTAACTTGTTTTTCAAAACATGATTTTGTCTTAGAGCGGGTTCTCAAATTCAAATTGTGTGATGTCATATTTGGAAGGCTCCCGTATGGTCAAGTCCGGGCCTGACTAGTGAGAAGAAATAAAGACTTCCTTATTGTTCTAATGTGTGTAGGTAGTTTGAGTTTGATGTAGCATCAGCCAGTCAGCCTGCCCCAAGGTATTAGGAGATTGAGACTGGAACGGTAAGTAAGGAAGTCTCTTAGTAGAAGACCTACTCCATACGATTAGCATGGCTGGCATACCCGCCCTTTAAGACTGACAGGAGAAATTATCAAACAGATTAAGGATGATGGAGAATGAAATCAACAAGTTGATATAATATAAGCTTCTTTCATTTCCAGTTCAGGTCCAGGATAGAAAGAGTAAGAGAGAGAGAGAGAGAGGCTACGCGGTACTTCGGTACGCGGTTGTTGGTACATAGTTTGGTAGAAGTTGACTTTGGCTGTAGGAGAATTAGCTGAGAGGAACGGTGGCATCGAGATCGACTTACGCGTATACGAGTGCTAGAGCTGGGACTGCCATTCGTATCTCGGATAACTCCTAAGAAGAAAGAATGGATTTCTTTTTTTTTCTGTCTGTCTCTCTCTACGATATTTTGTTCACGTCAAGCCCTGAATTTTAGTAGGTACTTTTGGTAAGGCACAAAAGAAGCGGATATAGGAACTACTTGCTGTGCTCACGATGAGCGTATATATTTGTCAACATTTGCATATATTTTTTTGGGGGGATTTCTATGTTTGTTAAGGAAGTTGAGACTGGATATTCATTTGTATATTTGGTATGTTGAGTGTAGTTTGGTGGGTCGCGTGTATGTAGAGAGACTGTGGATGAAAATGGCTGAGGCTGTAAAGTGACAAGTTATTGAAATGAGTTTGTGCGAGAGACGAGGAGGAAAGCTAAGTGACTACATGATGGGTTTTAGACCTAGGACATTTGCATTGATAACAAATATTATCCTTATATTACGTAAGATTGCTACAGGTTTTTACCATCTCATCAGGCTCAAGATAAGTAATAGATGGATCGATATTTGGGTAGGTAGATATTATGGACAAAGTTTTCGATGCGCTTGATACACTCCGCACTCCCCACCATTAGCTCCTTTTCTCATGGTGTTTTCCAGTCCAGCATAAGAGTAAATCTCGAGCTCCGTGGTAGGTAAAAGGCATATGCATGAGGGCTGCACGGAAGGAGACTTGTGGGGACGGCTCAGCCAAATCAACACACTCTCATCGTATGAGCGAAGATGGGAGAATTGTGAAGTAAATTAATCGAATTCAACTTCAAATAGAGAAAAACGATTAGTTTTGTTCATTCTTTTCCCAAGCTATGTCAAAACCAATGAAAGTTTGATGAGACACGAATCACTTTATCGTCCCACATTTCTCTACTCATGTTATTACAAGTTGCGACGAACATATACAAATATTGTAGCGCAGTCGGTTAATGGACGCAACTGTTTGTAGCAGCAGTACGGCAGTACTAATTGAGAGCACCTAGAAGCTACAAGCGAATGACATACGAACTCCCAAAAATAGATAACGACGGACATATGTAGAGAGCTCTCTCACTCGGTTCCCTTCATAATTTGACCAAGGAGTGCAGGTATGCTTGTGGAAAATGTGGATGGAAGGAAGAAGCTGTCATGTGTTACTGTAGGAGCTGGTAGCGTTGGGGATGCATTAAGTACATGGTTTGGCTGGATGCAAAATTTAAAATGGGAAAACCCCGTTGGTCACTAAGGAAGAGGAGCGCGGTGGAGCTGAGTGTTGAGGAACTGCTCTGCTGGCTGACTTGATTGTAGAATGGGATACAAGGGAGGGATGACTCATTCAGTGCGGGAGAAGAATCATCAGAATCGTAGTCCGCACACTCGGGTTTTACTGAAGCTCTCTTCTCTCTTTCGGTCTCACTTTCTAACCCTTATTTTCCAACTAGGGGACACATTAGATGCACGAAAGTCTGAAACAGGGTACAAGCGAAGCTTTCTCCAAATAATTATCTCGGGTCACGAAGTTTTCTATCCCTCCTCTACACATATTCCGTTTTTCTCAAACAACCCGAAAAAATATGTACTGCTGTCACGGATACACTGCACTGAATGGAGTCTTCCCTGTAGAAAGGGATTTAGTGCGATTGCTTTTGGAAATTTCAGCATTCCCTTTGGTACAATAGTTCCCAAATCCAAACCATCGTCATTCAGACCCCAGACTTGTACAGAGACTACGTAACCACAGTTAGGTTAAGTAAACTAAAGCTAAAATCCTATCGATCATTACTAACTTTTGTTTTCTATTTCCCGCACCGTACTGTCACAGTCATTTCCTTTTGTTCAGTTTCTCAGACAGGCACTTTAATGTGCGCATTTTATCCTAAAAATTGAGAAGTTCTTAAGTTTCCCTGCCTGGCGAGGGAGATAAAATGTGTTCTGTATGCTGGGACTTCAACTCTGGCTTCAACTGAAATCCCAGATCAGTGCAGTACAAAAATAAAATTTTCTCTTTGACTCGACAGAGCATTTATTTCTAATTTCCAGTGGAAAGTCTCCTTCTTAGAAATTAGTTTGTATGTTATGAAATGAGATTCCCAGTTGATGTGCCGTTGTCACAAGCATGCGAATGATGCCAGTCTAAATAAGGGTGCTATTAAGGAAACATTTAAGTTAGTAAAACTAGTATTTTCAGCTCTCATGTCAGCTCCTTTTATTCCTAATGTTTATTTGTTTATTTTATTATTATATTTAATGGTATAAATCATAAATGTCAGTACTGTTGCCAAAATATTCTATTAATTAATGCACAGAAACCACAACATCGTTATTTGATTCGCTTTGATGCAACTACTGAAAATAAATACAACTGTACACAGAAAACATTGGGCATGTCAAGAAGCTGCCTGTCTTTATTTCCAAACATAGTAAGGTACAACAACGACTTGAACAATGCATCACTATACCCTCGGGCAAGTCAGTACAGATTGTAGATTATGTATATTATACCTTACGTTTTTGCTATCTGTTTGAGTTATTAACGAGCTGCGCTGCTTGCATGCGAATAGTGACCTATCCCTCATATCTCACACGTGGAGCATTGCAAACAGTAGCTATGACCAGAAGTAAGCATGCAATACCGCAATGAAAATGTAAAAATGGTGTACGTACGTCAGATTAAATTTTGGATAGGAACTACTCAAATATTCGAAAATTAAAACACCAATATAATAATAAAGATAGAAATGTATTTTGCATTATAATAGAATTGGAGTAGGACAGGACAGTGCTGTGCCCGCTGTTTGCTGGAACCATCTAGAATCGGTGGGGACGGGAGAGATGAGTCATCAGTGATCGATTGTTTACGGATATTTCCCTCTCTTTGAAGACTCCCTTCTCTTGAGACCACAAGCTTCTCGGTTCGAAGGGAACAGGCATTGATAATATGTACAAGTCATCTGGATCTGAGATTGTCGTGGTTCAATCTGTCTCTGTAATGATAACTGACCCTCTTGCAAAAGTGGTGCACTGGAAAGCCCATCACGTTGAAGTAGTCCCCTTCGATTCCCTCGACGAGTGATCCGCCCAACCCTTGAATCCCGTACGATCCAGCTTTATCCCTGCAATGCAATGCCATTTTGAAAAATTCGGTTAGTTCTCTGAAACTCCCTTTTGAAAATGCATTTACTATCTCAGGCTTCACTACGGAGACAGCCCTGACGACGGCGAGCGCTATCTGCATCACAAGCATCTATGGCAACCTCATAGCTTCCTAAAAGTTTTGAGACAAAGACAATGTAATGTTCGTCAAATATTCAGTGCTCTTTATACTACCTAGTCGATGGCACGTCCAAACACAGCGAATGACATTGACAGTCGGAGCTGACAGAAAAAAAACGTAAAAAGTCTTCCTACAATAAGATTATGTGTTGACATGAACTTTCTACGATCTTCCAGGAATCATATCAACCTCTTCCAGTTTCAGCACCTGAACGCTGAAATTAGCGAGGGCATCGTCTGCTGGTACGTGTAGTGAGTGAAGACCGCACACTGGGAAAGCTCATGACTACTAGCTCGGGCTTTCCCACATAAAGATTTATCTCTCTAGTCCTAGAACAGACAGAACCGTCAAGAACTTCCGCAACCATCCCTGATTCAATTTCCTAAGATGCATGGAACACAACAGTTTGATCCACATTCTCTGATACAAAACTTAGTCATCGCTTACTTTTATAGCACGCATAAATGTCTTACAGGGGTTCTCCGGTCTTGATGTACGCAGAGACGACGTCCTCCGTGAGTGGAGCCATCTTAACGGTTGTTGTTTCAAAGAAACTGTCCAAGTCAAATTCATGTTGGTCATTTTGAGCTGGTTTCCATAAAAGTACAACGCCCGTAACTACTTGATGGGTCCGGCCGCTGAGCCTTATTAGTAAACATGAAGAAAGCTAACAATCAGATTGATATTATAAACCCTCAAAAGTACCAAAGCGGCATTCATTTAATTAGTTTAAGTAAAAAGGCAAAGAAGAAGTACTGAAATGAACACTGAATGACATCAAAGTTTCCCGTGTTGACTTACTGCGAAAGCATCGTAGCGGCTGAAATCTCATCAGTTGGTTTTCCATACATTTGACCATCCATTGAAACGATTGTGTCAGCTCCAATCACAAGTTCTGGACTCTCTGAACCGTCCGAATTGAGTCTATTTAAGACTTCCAATGCCTTTCCATGAGCTGTTTGTACGGCGTAGTCAGAAACCAAAGGATACTTTTCTGGAGATAAATTCTCTTCAAAGTTGGAAGGAATGATTTCAACGTTTAGTCCCTATAATGATGCAAACATAAAATGGAAATTGCACTCCTTGTAATCTCATAGTTTTACATAGAGTCTTATTTGTGGAATACTGCCAAGCAATTTATTCGCTTTCCGCCTCTTAAAATGCAAATCACCACCACTGACTCAATTTCCTCACACAATTATGTGTACTCGTCGAAATATTTGCCTTGTAGGACAGACTCGAGTAGCAGTGGCTTTCAGACTGCTAGATCAACATGTGTCCATTTACTTACGTGACGGACCTACTACACATGAAAAGTAAGACTGGAAAAACGAACCAAAGCTCAAATTGTGAGCACGATATGAAAAAAAAAAGGAAAAGCTTCTCTAAAATCAATTCATTTTATTCCCTCAGAACGTGTATAAATAACGAGCTGCATTTTACCTGTAGTCACATAATCGCGTTTCGTCGTACAATCACATCACATTAACAATACTCTACAATTACAAAATTCGTTTTTAAAAATTCATGAGTACAGCAAGGAATGAGGAAGAAAAACCTGATTCATTCGCTTGCTCAACGATCGAAGTGCCCCAGAATTAAAAAAAAAAAACTTGATGAAAGTGAACGCTTCACACGCGATACCATACCTTTGCAGTGATAGTGATCGTCTGTTTGCAAAAAAGCGACTGCTCAAATGTTCAGTGTATCTGCCCTCTAGTCAGTCGAACAAGCATCACAGTTTTGCACTCATATCTTTTGTACATTATCATATTTTTACATGTGTAGGCACTGCTTTTTATTGAATCTGCAACATCTAACTTCCTTGTTCCAGTTTCCAGTTAGCACATTTTTAGTATAACTCAAACGTACGCTGACTCGCATGCTATAGATTGTTATAGCTTTTTAAACGTTGCTCTTCTTACCTGCTATGTAGTTTAAAGCGTTTTGGACATTTTATAGAGACATCTTTTACGTCCTCACAGCTAACGTGGTGCTTGTGAAATTCCCAAGCGGGACACTAACTTGTTTGCCACTACAATCCGGCTAACTCTTACTGGATGCATAATTCTCTTTGCGGCATTGCACCACTCGCAATGTATGCGTCCTACCTGGCCTTCCGAGTAGGGAAAAGCTGGACATGGTAGGACGATACATTTTTCTAGACGGATAATGACCAGCATCCGTGTAGCACTGTAACTACTGTCTCTAGCCTTTTCCGACGGCTTCTTGGAGAAAGAAGGTTGACACAGTGACATGGGTTCATGATCAGTGATCGTACGTGTGCGTACGAGTAGTGACTGGTAATGCACACCTGTCTAACTGAATTTTCCAATAATTCTGCTGTATTAACATCAGAATCGGTGTGGATCCCGTGACAACTCTGGTCTAGTCCTTTATAAAAATCTCACGCCAAGCCTAAGGAGGCGGATAGTTGATTATACGATACACGACACACATCACGATTTTATTATAATCTTACTAGCTAGGCTATGCAGCAGGGTCGTCAATGTAGACACCTTTGGTTGCCCTGTATTTATAGGTAAATCTGTTGTTTGTATACGACTAGGTCACTAGGGAAAATTATTGCGTCTGAGTTGGTAGCAGCTATTTATAATTTAAAATATAAATGAAATGAAATTACCTACATACATAAGGTATGTTGTGCTCCTCTATTATTATTATGCATCAACAGTATACACTAGTGAGCATATTATCTTAATGCAAATCAACCCAGCTGCCCCCTCTTAAGTTCCTTGCCTAAGTATGCATGAAAGATTATTATAAGGGGCAATTAAGCTACCTGAATGGATTGGGTTTTCTTTACTCTAATGAATTACTCTAATAACACAGAATGTTCTCATACTTTTACGATTTATAAAAGGTTTTAATCAGATGAAAGCATTGTCAAAAATAATTTTTAATTTATCCACCGCGGGGCATTGAAACATTAAATCAATCCTTACCTTTCACTCTACTCATGCACTCCACATTCTAACAAAAAGCGCCCCGTGAAATGGGGCATCAATCAAGAACTACATGATGCTCTTTTATCGACCTAACGTAAGCCTAATGATGGTAAAATTGTCACAAACAATATCTTCTGTGCTCAAATCCATGCGGCAAATGCAGTAATTTGCTATTCCGACGAAACACACACAAATTCTCACAGCTATTGTCTGCATATATGATGTATGCTTTGAAAGCTCAAACCTGAAATTCACATTTGGTCTATGGCATGCCTGAAGCTAAAAATGTAAAATAAGTTTCACTTTCGTTTCGGGTCTAACACGGGGAACGATGGCATTAGTATATTGATCATCCAGCGGTTAAGCACCCGCTGTGGTCTTCTTCAGAACTCGCCTACATTTTAGTAAAATTCTATTGACGACTCTTTACACTCACGAATACGAAGTTCGTTCAGTGTTTCACAAGCAAAATAAATTGTAATGAACACAAAAAAGTAAAAATAAACAGAATAATACAATATCAGTATTGTGGTGTATAATAACGTAAATGGAATATACATTATTAGACAAAATTAGTACGAATTATATAACAGTTTAAAATCCATGTAGCTGAAAGCTTGGTAACACATTTCAGTCGATGTTTCTCCGGCGTATTCGTAAACTTTACACCGTCAGGGTTGTTTCGGGGCTCATACATAAGTATTTTCATTTCATGAGTCTTCTGCAGCGTACGTGAGTCTTTCTCCGAGAAACTGGAACATGCCAGAATGTACAATTATTCTGCCAAATGCAGAATGCACTACACTTGTACATCAGGGTTAAAAATTGACGTCTGGGATAGTAAAGCGATGCTTTTGCATTAAAATACGTCAAGTATCGACCTCGTACATATTGCGGTACCTTTTCCACCTTGCTTTTGCAAACTGCGACTCAATCATGCTTAGAATGGTGCTCCTTATTAGAAGTGCAAAATGCGACGCAATGCGGTTTAGATTGCAGGATATAACGAAATGAGCAGTTGCGTTAATGTACTCAAAATCAACACATGAAAATGACCAAAATCCCCTACTATTGAATAAATCTCTGTATTAGATTTTGAGAACTGCTCGTAGACAAAAACGTCCGCTGCTGCTGCATGCTAGTTTGAAAAACATGAATAGCTTGTTGAAAATAAATTACTTTCGAGTAAGTTACAAGCAACTAGGAGGCTTTTCCACTTCATGCCCGACGTAACCTCAAACTCAACTTTTTTAAACTTAAATTTTTCACTTGTCCCGTCAAATGAGACAGTAAATGACAGATAAATACAAAAAATCTAGCTAAAAGCGCAAACGACTACGCAAAGGAAGATGAGGCAGGCATGCACACACAGAGATAGCTATGGAAAAATACAGCGTGCCTCCTCAACAAGTATTCAGCTCTCTCAGTCGATCAGGTATACGTACTTACAATGTTACTAAGTATCTCTTTTCTTCTGGGGGAACCACTAGCGAGAACAATCCTTTTTGTCGCTATGTATTGCATCAGTGGTTGGAGCATCGTTCGAATCTTCGGAGATGAAATTGCGGTGATTTAATTGAAAACAGGAATCCGTCAAGACCCTGCACAGGGATTTGGCTCTATATCCGAAATTTGATGTAACGAAAGACGTGAGAGGCTAAAAAAGCTGAAAAAAAAATAACATTTTTAATCAATATTCTCATTACTTCGGATTATCCTTGATACCTTAAACACATACCAAGGCACAAAACTTTAAAAATAAATGACAATTATTATGAGTGGTGCAGCGGACGAGGCCAAGTAGCAAAGACATTTGTTTTTATTAGTTATGGCGACCCTCATATTATCTACTAGAACCATTTTGTTTGCTGTACTAGTACAGATTATTACTGGCTTTAACCCTCACTGTTATATGTTCAACATGTCCTTTTGTGTAAATAGTACTACTGTAAATGCTTTGATAGCGAAACAGGAGAAATACTAACACCCTATCGAATTAATTACATTTAAACTTCCCAATAGTTTCCTATTTTTATTACAAAGGCAATGGCTGTAGAATACATAAGCGGATCTGTTCCGTTGGGTTTGAGGAACACCGGCCCATGTATTTACATACTTGCAAAGGGTAAGCAGTCGTGAAACAAAAGTGACATTATTAACCACGTAGGTGACAGACAAGTCGACTATAGGCTTATATGTACACAGGTATGTGTGTGTTAGAAATTCAAGAATCAATGGACATTTCCTTACCTATACAGAAAAATCCTTTCTTATATAACCCGCAAGACAGAACTACTATATAGCTACCTTACA
The DNA here is from genome assembly GCA_034695205.1 of Dicyrtoma fusca. Taxonomy (NCBI): domain Eukaryota; kingdom Metazoa; phylum Arthropoda; class Collembola; order Symphypleona; family Dicyrtomidae; genus Dicyrtoma; species Dicyrtoma fusca. The sequence continues at coordinate 21,197 of JAQFZC010001081.1, read as the reverse complement.
CACATAAGGAGATAAGCGTAAATCCAGTCTTTATTTTTCAATGACAGTAGAATAGAATAGAAAGGATTTAAGAGCAACCTACGGCCTTCACCTAATTGTGACACTAAAGTTCCTTTACGCTACAATTGAACGAAAGAGGTTGTACTACACTGCATCATTAAACAAACCATTTTGTTTGAGATGTCAATGATGGCTTAGCACCACGTTGGTTTATAAACTTCACCCCAGTGAAAATGGAAAGTTATGTCTCAAGGTCGTCGGGCTGGAATGACAAATGGAAGGAAAATTTTGTAAATAGAACATGATGGGATGTATGAAGGGATATAGGTACTATAATATGTTTCAGGGATCCCCTTCCAATTAATACTTCCAAAAATCCTAGCTTACAGTTAAGCCCGGTCATGAAGGGCATTATTCCATGCAAAAATAATACAGAGGACAAACTCTTTGTGTGTGACACTGCTTTCATCTTAGAGCACCTGTGGAACGCAACTACTTTAAAATACTTAGGACGTTTGAGGATTTTTAAAAGGAATTTTTACATTTTACAGGCGTTTATTTGTCTACGAAAAAAATATTCTAGAAATCCTAGCCGACTCAGATTACTGTATTTTAGAACCTGATTTCGAGCTTGACTTAATATCACTACTTCTCTTTTATCACTAAAAACGTCCATCTAGACCAACTGGGTGACAGAATAATGAAAAAGTCACAAAACTGAACATGTGTCGTCGCTTATGACATAAATTTTGTAACTACCTACCTATATTAACTACTTACGACTTAGGTATATGGGTATTTTATCCAGCGTTTTCTTGTGCGGGTGAGTTGCAACGCGTAATGCCATGTGTTCATAATAATGCAATAGGTAATTTGCAAACTTCCCTTCCAATATTTGTCTAAAAGGTGTCTCATTAGAAAACCTTTTATTTCCTTTTATTATTTTTATTTCCTTTGCATGGACGACGAAAGATTCAATGAGGGTGGCATTACTTACAACTTGGGCAGTTTTGCTTTTTCTTGACAACTGTTTTTAAGCTGCAACTCCAGTTGCCCCTAAATAACGTTTTTCTAAAAACCGATTACTCTGAAATTAAGCGAAATTAGGTAAAAAAAAGCCTTACCGGAATTCTTTTAAAAGTTTCAAATATAAACTAAAACTAAAACTTATTCTTATGAACAGAACAGTACCAGTGTTCAATTGTGTGTAAGCCCGGATTTCACTTGATAGAAATCCAGCAGGAGGTCACGTTTAAGCAGTGAACCCTTGATAGAGGTATGCGTATAATGTGTACATATTAATATTGTCCCTCTCTCCTTGCTTACATTGCACTGGGTTATAGCTCATTCGAAAACGAAAGTTTCCTATCTATAAATCAAGTACCCATGAAGCATTAAAAAAATTGGTATGACAGTGTGAAAATATGTGGGAATTTTTCTGAGTACCTACTATCTATGTAGAAAAATTAGATGGGAGAGTGAAGAAGCTATCTAAACTTAAGGAAAGAGCTTCTATACATTACCTTTTTCACACTAGTAAGTTAATGAAATGTCCTATACGTAAGACATTTTTTAATTCGATGAGCATCTACTGTATGTCTATTCCGGTAGTGTAACGCTATTGAATGTACGGTCAGTTAAAATATCGGGACGGAAGAAGTAGCCGCCAGTTACAATCCTTCAGAATGCAAAAAAAATGATTAATTGCCAGTTGCCAAGGTCGCAGAAAGAATTTGTCAATACTATGATTAGATGCCAATTCGGACAATACCCGCCCTATGACAAATCACTACGCGATTGGCCCGGATATATATTTGCTACCCGGAAACTCGCCACCCGAGGCTCACGTAGGACATTTGCTATCCAAGCTACAAAAGAAAAGGACCCGTTTTTTCAACTTTTTCTATGCTGCCTTCCATTCCTTTCCAATATTTTCCCATTTTCTCGCTTTAAAGTGACGGAACTAATACAAACTAACGTTCTTCCAACTGCCATATATCAATTTGTGGGCTTGCATATGGCCGGCTGTTAGTACGGCACTCTAAAATACGTAATTATCCAAACGGCGTATACTTTTAAAACTAACAGATAAATTGTTTTTCCTAACATTGGACTGTTGCACAAATGCAATAGCCGGAACGACTTACGAGTCTGCAGTACAAGCTCTTTTAAAATAAACTCACACGTCCTTCGTCAGTGTTTTAGTGGACCATATATGTAGGTACATTATCTATACTATTGTAGCTGGATTTTTTTAAAAGTTTTTGTACTGTATACATCGACTTTTGTAGGAGCGAAAACATAAAATCTAACCTTTTATGGTACTTGGGTGAAAAATGTCCTACCAGGATCGCGGGTGGCTAGTATCCAGGTGGAAAATATCCGTTGTTAGATGTTTTCGGTGGCAAGTGCTCGCATACGATCACTACAACACAGATGCTTCCCAAATACTATTTACTATTTACGCAGTCAGTATGAGTAAAGCTACAGCAAACGGTCGCTAACAATAAGTTAGTCAAATAGTACAGGTCTAGTTTCCTGACGTCACGTTTCCATCATCACTAATTTTTGTGGTGACACACCAAAATTTCCTGCTCGTTGTCCAACAACAATCCTCCCCCCCCCCCCCCTTCCACTAAAAATAATAATGTGTAATTAATTATTCAACTTATTCAAGTGTTTTTCACTTTTTCCTTTCCAAGCACAGCTACAATTCAAGAGTGACAGTAAAACACCACATAGCCAGTCTTTATTCGGTACTATTTTTTTTGGAAACTCAAACAGAAACTTAACTGATTTATTTTACTGACTAATCAAAAAAATTAAAAGCTTGTTTTTATCGAATTTCATGCTTCCTTACGAAACACAGGAGATTGGGTCTCTCGTTCGTGAACGTATTCTACAAATACCATTTCTTTTTAAAGTAACTTCAGCCGCTGGACTTAGGATCAAAGTTTCCATGTCATATTTATTGCTGTAAAAAATACAGTTGCCATTAAAAATGAATAAAGTGACTTCATGTTCGGTAAATCTTTTCCGTCTACGACGACGACTGAAACTTCAAGCCTCAACTGGAGACCCGACTAGCATAGGATCTAACGGTGTACCGCTCTACCTCAATCTTTTCTGCTTGACGTACACTATGCAATTTTAATTCTACTTTGTATAATGAAACAAGAACACAATTAATCATACTTTAATTAAGTAACTAATTACCGACCAAAGCACTGCTTAGTCATTACTTAGAAATTAAGTTTTTGTCGACGAATTAAGTATCAAACTGCCACCGAACTGCCTAAGTATACATATGTCTATAGTGCTATTTGATTACATTCAATAATTCAATTTCTGCCCAACTTTGTTTCAGACAGGTGCAATTTTACGATTCACTACTCATAGCCAGTATACTCAACAAAGAGTACGCAGAGTCAACTACGGCTTACGAAGATTACGAACGATGAAGTATGATCTATAGTTACTATAGTATGTATAATACATCCAGTGATATATATATATAGTTACATGCATTTTGCATCAACGTTTTATCCGCGGAAGCGTAAAGCCGTGAACCGTCAGTCAGGGTCAGGAGCCTTCAACTATACCTAATGTCCTTACAGATGGACATGGTTTAAAATTCATTTTTTAACGCCACATTGGAACCAACCTATTTTTAGTTTAGCTCATTTTGGCCTTGCAATCTCTCCCATCTCCAGAAGCCTGGACATTGAAAGTCAGGAAGAAGCGGGTTGACGCAATCATCCGATTTCCGACTTTGAATTGTTCAGCACAGAGTCCGAGTCCAGTCCACTTTAATATTCTTGTCGGACTAAAGGCTATATGCATACTAGTACTCTCCCATTTCATTCGAAAAAAATCGAATTCGACTAAATTGAATTTGCAAGCATGAAATTGGCCTTGTGTATACCACCACTACTCACAGAATAGGTACCTAAATCCATCAACAATTAAGGTGCTAACACAGACTTACATTCAATGGGCTGTTTATGCTTAATTAAACAGATCTTAACGAAATATTTCGAATACCAAAATATGCGAAGCGAATAATCTTCGAAATATAAATTAACAAGTATACATATTTACCCGCTATACACTCGCAAAAACATAAAATTAAGAAAAAGCTTCGTAATCAGTTTATAATTAGTGCCTCTGCTCCTTTCTAGGTACTGCCACACTCGACCGAATTAATACCATTAATCATTATCAATATCCTAAAAATCTACTTAGCCTAGCATTCTTAATGTTAATACCAACTACCAACAGTATACCCATATAATATATATACCTTTTGTTTACATTCTCTGGCGTTTTATACTATATCTACATAACCTATTTTAAAACGTTTCTATTTAAAAGAAAATTTCTGAAAGTAATTTAAATTACTCAGTTAACTCAACGATCGGTATATCTTCACATATTTGGCTGTAGCACCACTATACAAATTAATCCTTATACATACAAGGATCACACACCTGTCACCTGTTATTAGGTATGTAACAATCAATTGTATTAGGATCGGGTTGCAATTGCTGTTAACGCAAAATAACTATGAACTAGAAGAATAAAGTAATATTATTACATTCTCTGAATGAAGGGGATTCACAGCGCAGTATGCAACTATGGACCGTTATTTTTAAAAAAAACAACAACAACGGTAGGTATAATTACACTGTAATGCTAGATCTCATTAAAAACATACACATTTTTCACCTGGAACGCAGTAAAGCGCATTTGTTACCAAAGTCGCTTAAATGCGTTCCAAATGAAAAATTTATCTTTTTTTAATGAGATTTCTTTGATTGTACTCGTACAACTTCGTTATTTAAATACGCTGAATATGGCAGAGTGCTCATGAGGACTCCCAGACTGTCGTATCTCGTATGTGACAAATTTACAGAAAATTAATTTAAAGTATAAACTGTACCTGCTGTGGAATGCCAGTTAATTCGGTTTCAGAAGTTTAAAAATTTAATTAAACACTTTCCACTCTCAAAAGTCAGAAATAAAAAACTATTAAAAATCCAAACAAATCCAGTGGAACTGCAGAACTGCACACATGTGGTTTCTCGATTTTTAAATGGGAATTGAATCCTTGAACCAAGGATGACTACTGCGATTTCCAGCCCATAAATGCACAAGCTTAAAAAACATCTCAAAGCAGAAGCAGAAGGCACAGTCACGTAGTTTAATTAAAATAAATCAAAAAATCAGCAATTTAAATCACCACTTGACTTCCTCCAGTTTATTTGCAGCTTTTGCAAATCGATCCATCATCAGACCAGACCCAGTCCCCCACCCCCTTCACCAGTGGTGATTCTTTCAAAAATAAATTTCAAAGTGTGAATTAGACACCCTCAATTTCCGTATTATCCTGCGTCCTACTTCCTACACAATCTCTGTCTACGTTTTAAAGTTATTTCGGGGTTTCATTTATATTTTTAAACCAGAAGCATATTATACAGAAATACAGAGTGGAGGCGTTTGTTGTAGTTTTTTTTTAATAGCCACATTTAACGGTGATGTTTGTAGGCAGATAGCTGGACAGTAGTTCCAAATTCCAGGTTCCTTTTTCAGGCAGGTCCAAAGTCCACATTCAATGTCCCTTTCGAACCCTAATGTGTGTAAATATGTTGTTACATTTCTGCAGTTGTTGAAATTGTAAAAACAAAATACGAATCATAGTTAGGAAACGGACGTATTGTTGACTGTGCTAGTACTGTGTACCTACAGTTAAGTAATTATATATTAGGTCTTGCTAATTGCAACAGCAGCGTTAATGTTAACTAGTCATAGTCAGCTGATTATCATCTGCCGGTTTTGATGGTGTTTCAGTCAGGCATCTCATCAGTGATTGTCATGTCATTAATAATATGTTCATATGTATTACAACTAAATTGATTGTTTTTTTTTCATTTTTGTATGTAGTTGCAAGCAACAAGGGATAAAGTGGTGTAAAAGAGGATATACAATTACAATCTCATTTAAAGAATCTGTAGGAGTGCACTTTCAATTTCAATTTCAACTTTACCTTAACAACCGCTTGAAGTTTGATCCAATCGAAGTACTTACTTTGTCCAGTTTTGTCCTCTTAGCGATTTTGTAATTTCCTTCCACGTTTTCTATTTATTTTTGAACCTACGCATGTACTTACGATTTGTGTAGTAAATAATCGGTCTGCTGCAGTCTTACAGTTTTTTTAATGAAAACATAGAATAAGCAAGCAGTTTACGCGATTTGCGACACTGTTGAACGTTGACGTTGTGGTTTAGTTTTTTGTGACGTTATATTGAGTTTTGTAGCCCTTTTTGTAAGTTGCAAGGACGTGTATTTCTTATTTGAGTTTTTAACTATATATACCCTTTGCCCTGTTTTCCCAAATTAATACTTCTGTAGTAAGTATGTTTTAAAAATGAACAGGATAATATGGATCTTGCCAAAAACGCACTAAAATTATAGGTATTTTTCTTGCTCTGAATCTGGCTAAATCAATTTGCAATATTCCGAATATGCACATATTGAATCTTCAAAAATTTGCTACGATTGAGTAAGAATGATTAATAGAGTGATTGATTCCAGTGACTTTGGGCTTATCTTAAATGTTGAAGTCCGAAGAATTCCAGAATCGGAGACGTGAATTCGTTTTGTACATACAGCAGAAAGTACTTTATGTTCTACCATGGGCATAAGCAAGGTCGACAAGGTTAGGATATACAGAAGTTTATGTGGGTGTTAAATATGGATCCCGAACTCGGCTCCAAAAGAACGCTCTTAGCTAATTCATTCCTAAAGCACTAATACTTTTTTTTCAGATATACCGTAGTATTGTTCTAAAGAAATTTTTCACTAATGGATGGGGTACTCCAGATAATTTAAAAAGACTTTTTGAGTTTCGCAAAATAATATCCAAGCGGGATCTAAGTCAAGATCTTGTAGATGTACATCACCCTATAATTATTGATAAAGTGGTGAGTTTACAAGGGGCTTATCGAAATTAAGTATGACTTGCTGTAATGTTTAAACAAATTTTAATTCATATTGGGAAGCAAACATTTGAATGAAAAACTGACTTTTTTTAAAATTCCCAGATTGAATCATTCAGGGGTACAAAAATAATCAACGGCCACTTTACAAGTCCTTTAGTTCAGCATTTACCTGGCTTACTACCTCCTGCTGCAGAGACATCCTATTTTCAACTTCTCGTCCCAAAAGTATGGAAAACGGAGGACAGGCCAATATGCATTCATATGGCAGGAACAGGGGACCATGTATGGCTATTTTTTAAACCAGGAGACGTAGTACCTATAATAAGATTTATAATTAAGCTATTTTATCTGTATGCTGAAAACTATATCTGAATGATCTGTTTTTAGTATTTTTGGAGACGACGATCTTTGCTCGCCAAGCCTCTTTTAATCGAAAACAACATTGGGTCCCTTTTGCTTGAAAATCCTTTCTACGGCCTTCGAAAGCCTGAAGGACAGTAGTAATGAACAAACAGCAGTATTATTATAAATTTTTAGTCAGTGGCATATTAGTTAGTTGTAAACTTGAGGCAGATATGACATTTTAAAAAGATTCTTCCGTGTAAATGTATAGTCGTTCGTCGTTACGAAATGTTGCGGACATCTTTATCATGGGGGGTGCGTTAATGCTTGAATCAGTGGCTTTATTACGATGGATGGAGAGAGAAGGATATGGTCCATTTTGCCTTCACGGAATTTCAATGGGTGGACATGTATGAATTCTAGTTTATTAACTTTTTTTTGCGTATCACGTATTCGTGCATTCCTTTTAGTGTTATCAGTATAAGTGTAATCAGTGTGTTTATGTTTCTTTATTCTATTATCTTTAGATGGCCTCACTAGCAGCAACAAATTGGCCTAAGCCAATTGCAGTTGCACCTTGCTTATCCTGGTCAACTGCTTCTGGAGTTTTTACAAGGGTACAGTCTTACTGGACATAATTACAATTGTTATACTTAGTTTGACCCTTATATTTTACTTGCCTGAGTGATAATCTCAATCTCAGTAGTTATCAGTAGTTATGATGCAGGTTAAGTATTACTTGGTAAATGCATTAATAGATACACCAGAATAAGTCTGTGTTCGATACCTGTATTAAACTATAGATGAAGACAGCGAAGCACAAGTATTTGTTGTAGTTTCCCTTAATGTGCATTATTTTTTAAATATTTCAGAATTATTAGACTTATCTGATTTCATTCTACTTTTTGCGTAGTAACAAGTGTAGCTGTAGCTTTAACATTTACCTATCTAATTAAAAAGTCTTTTGGTAAACCTGCAGTAATGGCTTTCTAGAGTTCCGTTCTCTAGCAAAAGTAGTCAGAAATAATAAAAATCAAATAAAAAAAGTAATGACTATAGTGAGTAGTAGTAGTGAGTGTAGTAGAAGTTGTCTATCCCTGGAAATAAGAGTTTCGCTTAGTGGCTATGACGTTAAAGATTTTACGTGTACATTATACAGTGACCAGAATTGGTGCTGAATAGATAGAAGTAATTGTAAGAGTGTGTATATCTTTTACAGACTAATATTTGTAGGTAAGAATATAGTATATTTGTATTCAGTTTTTGTAGTAGGGCTAATCTGAGGTAGAATCGAGATTGTTGCTGTGAGTGTGAGTATTTGCCTGCAGTTACAGCGTGCAGTTTATTGAACTTGAAAACATCTAAACAATTAAATTATGTATTCTAAGTCTTATATCTTTAGGTAGTAATTTTATTATCCGCTTTCAGGGGGTCATGAGTGGTGCCATAGATTGGGATCGCTTGGAACACCAATACGTGTTTGATTCTAGAATTCAAGATGAAATTATTCCGATGATATATAATAACAGTGTAAGTTTTGGTTTTGCTCTAGCGTATAATTGCCAAAGACCGCATCCATTTCTAATCAGGATGTTTGTATTCAGTACAATTAGATTGCTTATATCGCGAAATGTAAGTGCCTTAAATGACTGTCGATACTGGCTTCTATCTGAGTCTGATTGTAAACATTCAGGTTACAAGGAACTTTTCGGTATATCACGGGTCGTAGCCTGAAAGATCATAACGTGAGTGTAACTGCAAAATGGCCGAAGTCCTGTGAGTTCACGTGGGACTTAGGCCGTTTTGAAGTTACACACGATAGTTCAGGGTGAATACGTATAGGGTCTGCACTCTTTTTAAGTCGACACACCACGTATTTAACGTTAAAAGACAAACTCATATAAAACTTAAACAGAATAGTAATAAATTACATGCAGTTATTTCATTCTTACTTAGCATTTTGTTCAAATGGTGTATGCGTTTTCAACAATTCGTTTCTTGAGATATTGCCCCATTTTCAACTTGCCCGTAGTACCTATACAACCAGCTCCCATATTGCCATTTTTTTCAATATCATTTTTCCTTTACGAGCCCCAGGATCTGCGGTCATTTGCACCATTTGTGGAAAGGAAAGTTTGGAAATTATATTATGGATATTATTTGCTTTACATATTTGAATTATTATTTAAGTTGAATTTTGGTTCGAATTGTGTCAACAAAAAATTAACCTTTATAAGTTTTTGTTTTATTAGGACGTATACAATGGAAACAGAAAGGGGAAATATCCTGAGCTATCGTTTACTGACATGAGAACAAGTCGTAAGTCAAATTCCGCAATTTTGTGCTACTTTTCGGCGGTGCGGTGGCGTAGTTTCATTTAACTTCATTCATAAGACTCAGTGTTGTATGTTTCAGTTTTAAAACTGCTGTCGAATAAGCATGTTATTCTGCCAGAATGGGTTTCACCGATTTTGTCTGGCAAGCTGCTGACCAATGTGAACGACATACTTAAAACTCAAGAAAGATGGATTCAAGAAAAGATTGCAACTTCGGATAAAAGAGTTCGACAACGAATAGAAGCATTAAGGTTTATGCACGCCATAATGGATGAGTGTACACATTTGAAAAATTTCTCTGTTCCGGTTGATACGGATCTTGTTTCTATCGTGGCAGCTCGGTTAGAAAATATTTTGAACTAATTATGTAAATTGTATTCACATACTACAATTTCAACAGTCTGTAACGTAACGCACTTACTTCACAAATAATTTTTTCAGTGATAAATAATTCAACCAGCTGAATTTTTATCTTTCTTCTATTTCTGACGCATGGACGATTATTTTTCATTTTTTGTTTGTTTTAGAAATGATGCGTATGTCCTTCGTGATGATGTTGCGTCTATGGAAGACGTGTGGCCTGGTTGCAAAGTGAACTTTACAAACTGTGGTCATATTTCCGCCTTCGTGTTATACCAAGTTCATTTCAGGTAAATAAAATCTATGAAGTAAATTTCATGTATTATGTGCACAAACTTCAAAATGCAGCTTGGAAATTCCAATTACGTATAATGACTCTAAACCCTTTTGTTTCGTATTTTTTTTAGACATGCTATCATGAACTCACTGAAACTACTTCGTGCCAAATATAATATAGATGGAAGCCTCAAGAACCCAACTAACCCAAGCGTCGAACCAGATATTAAAAATATCGTGTAGTTTGGGTCTTTAACTAAACTCAATTTTCAGTTTATGAAGGGTAATGGTTGGGTAGACTGTGTGCACCGTTTCCCGTCTGACACCATTCGATTCAAATCCTGCCAAGAATAGATAATATAAAACTCACTGACAGTCACTGATCTGTGGAAACAGATCTTGCAGTCCTGCCCGGAACCATTGCATTGGCAGCTGAGTCATCAACATCAGTGAAAATGCTTCTTGCCGACTGTTTATGAGAAAGTTACAAGTACTAGCAGTACTGCTATCCGCTTCTGTTTTAAATTACATAATGACCACGTTAATCAGCCTGTCCATCCATTTTATGGTTAGTCTACTTTTTTGTTGGATTATTAAGTAATTTAATATATATCGCCCTACTTTAAAACCAGGTCTTTTAACCTAGGTACCTTTCTTTGGTTGTTTCAAACTTCTTTAACTACATTTTTGGTCTTTTGAAAATTATTATATACCAGATTTACAAAATGTTTTTCTAGCCTTCATGCATTAGTGCAATTAGCGTTGTAGCTTTAGCAATATAATTTTGAGATTAGGCTAGCCGATGCGGAGAAAGCACTTGGGTGTTCATCTGGAGGAGACGTATAAATATACATAGCATGTGAAGTATACATTTGATTGATGAAGCCTGTATGGCCCTTAACTATTGATTTGGGGCATGTCCTTTTTACTTGCTGGCAGTAATAAGGGTTGTCACATTATTAACAGTAGAAGTAAAGTTATGCGCTATTTGAAAAGTTAAGATAATTTGCAAGGCAATCAGCAGTTGAACATTGTGCAAAATCATATAGAATACTGCATTTTATTTGCAGGCATGTAAATCAAAGGTTAATTATACATTTATGTGTAGCAACGTCTGCGCTATTTCCATGGTATTTAAACGCATTTAACTAGCCTTTGCTGTAAAAATAAATTAAATTATTCAGCAGGTAAAGTAAATGACAGTAATACAAGCTGCTTCCGTATTATTTTACTACAAATCTCTTAAAATACTTGTCAGTCACCATTCACCTGCAGCAACTTCCTACTGTTAGAATCTTCTTAAAAACCTATGAAAGGGGTAAAAGTCTGAAAATAATGTAGCCACTTTGCAACTTGCATGATACACAGTGAAAATACAAATCGTAAAACATGCGACAAAGATGATCGATTACTAATATGCATATTTCAAAATGTATCGTATTTAATTTAGTGTCTAGTAGGGCTTCATTTTGTTTGCCTATGTTATAAACATATTTTGTAGAATTCAGATTTCGACTAGGTAGCCTTACTATTCCATGGTGCTGAATAACTTGTACATATTTCACAAGGTCACTTCTAGTAGTTTTCGGTTTGATGTTCAAAATTCTAATATTAAGGATATTTAATATTTTCTAAAACAGTTTTTAATGCTGCAACGGGATTTCGCTGTGTCCCTTAAAAAGGTGAATGTATTGTAACGCAAAATAAAAGTTTAGATTAGTTTTAATTATTGAGTGAGTTCTGTCTGACCACAGAAAGATTTTTGACATTAGTTACAGCAACCATTTTTTGAGAGCTCAATATCTTTTTGTGATTTAGTGCTGACATGTAACGAAATTCGTTATAGAATTAAATACAGATATTGAATTCTCTTATTGTTTATGCTAGGTGTTTTTTCACCTATTTAGTACAAAATTTAAACTTTTCACTTGTAATCCGCATCGCATCGGTGTTTTACTGAAAACTGATTTAATGTTGATGCGGGCTGTCATTGCCATTCATTACCATTGTTACCGCTTTTATTTCGAGGACCCAACATTTTGGGCTGGTCAAATTGCTCTGACCAACAGAGTCAGTGGAGCCGAATTTATGTGAAATAATGTGTTTTTCGTTTCTCAAGGATTCATTAATTCTATATACCTATATATATATATATATGCGACCAGCACAAACACACACCTACACAGAGTGTAATTATAAATAAAATTGAGTAAAATATGATCAATGATCACGTATATATTTTATAACAATAGTGCATTTAGTGCGTTAGTACAGGTGACCGATTGATTGTAAGGGCTGCCGCCGTTCATCAACTTAAATGGGAATAAATAATAAGGGTATGATTTATAATATTACTTATACTTAAATACTTAGATGTGATGAAAATAAAAATCAATATTGTAATATGAGTGCATTTTCATGCCTTGACCATACGTAATAAAAGTATAATAGGTATTTGTATTTCAGTGCAAGAATAATTAAAGAGCGAATTCGCACAGCGTCATTTTGTGCATAGGTATAATGGTTGTGCAATATAAGCTTATAATTGTTGCATTTTACATCAAAGCTTTTCTCATTTGTGCAGAGATTTAGTCGCATAGACGTTATTGAAATTCTTTTGTTTCAACTTAAAAAAAAGCCTGTTGCGCATTCCTTTACTGAAACTGAAATTTATTTTATTTATTTTGATATCTCTCGGTTTTTGTGTTGTTTTTTCATAAGTGAAATCCCCATGGTTGTATGAGTTTGCTTTATAAAATCCTCTTGTGAACTTATGATTGCCGTTGCCACAAATCTCAATCTGAATCCATCAACAAGTAAAAGGAAATCGGATCTGTTTCTACTATCGTCCTTTGAAGTTCACACCTGAATCTGTGTAGGTTCGGGAACGTAACATATGCTTGATAAAATCTTCTCTTCTGCATTATGTGGACGAGATTCCACTTTTTAGTATGGATGTAGTCAATTATGTAATTACTTAGTTATATAACAGAGCTTTCTTAGTACTACAAATTTTAATTTGATTTAATTCTAAGTTGTGTCTGTTTTATAATCAAGACTCGAACCACAGCAGTAGTCCAGTTTTAATTTCACGTTGCTATTCATACTTGTATTTAAATTAGGCACCTGTACATACCTATATGTACTGTTCAATTGGATTTTTCAGGTTTGAAAGAGCGTGCAAATGCATCGATAAGAGAATGGAATGCATACGACACAAAAAGGTAATCGTTTGTATGTCTATGTCTCAACAAGCATATTTATATTTTTACATATGTAGGTATTACCTTTGACTCGTTCATTTTAATTGCATCGTAGTGCACATATTCGTGTAAATAATTTCGAAATACATGCTTTATTTACGAACCGGTAGTTCATGTTGACGGAATAGGTGATTGCACTTTGTGCAAGGTGAAGTGACCTAGGGGAAAAAGCTTCCGCAATCCTTTTGTATCAGAATGTTCTGGTTCGTACATAATGCGAATACGCGTCCAAAAAAGCCTTCCAACAAGATTTTTTTAAGTTTTTGAAAATTGCAGTCTATTGAGGAAATGCTCACCCATGAATGTAATTATATGCTGCCTACCCCCTTTGAGTTTGTATACCTTCCGTTGTTTCTATAGTTAGCTTAAAAAATGGCAATTGAAATCAAGTCTCCCGCTAATGGCCGCTAAACATTTGTTAGAAAGTGCTTGAAACTGGAATGAGATTAAATAAGACGTATGTCCGGACTCCAGACTCCTGCAGAAGGTCTTTACAGTGTGGGCAAAACAAAATGGGTTATCTCTATGGACATTAGCATAATTTAAAAACGTTATGCCACAGTAAAATGTGCATCTATTGAATGCTTTAAATGGCGAATTGGATCGCCAGAGATTAGAGAAATAATTACCATCGTACGACATATGGACAAAGAGAGAGAACATAAAAAGCCCCATCACATGGACGAATGGTGAATCCAATAAAGCTAAAAGCCAAAGGAAAGGCTCGCTCTTCATATTATGATGACTTATGCTGGTTTTCTTACTAAAATGTCCTGATTTTCATTTATCGTCATTCGCGAATACCAGCCAGTTATCATCATCTCAGTAGAAAAAAAATCCTTTAGTCTGATAATATTGTTTGGAGAGTTCAGGCAGACAGGATATTCACTCTGTGTAAACCTAACTCTTAGTTTGTAGCCGAGCTGTTCAAGATTATAAAGTGAACTCAGTCAAAGTCAATCCAGTGAAACTATTAAATAAGTATACCCACGAGTATTTATTATTTTGTTTCGACGTCTAATCAGCCCTGCCTAGGCCTCTAGCAATAAATGAACGGGCGATCACTTTTTCATACGTGGTTTTAGTATTAAACCATGTAGCTCGGAAAGTTTGAAGTTGCAAATGTATGTAGGTAGGTATGTAGTATAGTGTTGCACTACATTTTTTAAAGTTATTTGGCGAGTGAATAAGCACGTTGGCATAATAGAGTTTGCATCATGTCTGTATGTCCGCAGACTGTATATCTATTTGCTTACACCGCATGTAGTAGTGGCACCTCAAAAATTGCATACCTAGGAAGGTACCTACTCACTTTTCTCGCTTCCAATCCAATACGAGACGATTGGCAATCACCAATCGGATTTTCCTATATAGAGCAAACATCTTCAGTTTAATCTCAGCACTCAGCACAAAAAAATAGTTACAATTTACCTACGTATCTGTGCTTGGTCTCTACATACATTAATACAATGTTATTGGGTGTTTATATGGTGGCTCATTTGACCGGACTTTTGGAACAAATGTTGTATGCAGGTACTCGGAGCCTCAGAACGATAGAATAGCCAAGAAATAAGTAATCCACCGTACTTCTTCGATTAATTCCCCAGGGAATTAAAAAAAAATGACCTGGGCCCATATTACAGGGTCCTGAAATTGAAGGAGGCAGGGAATTAGGGTGAAAACGATAGTAACTTTTGAAGGATTAGCTGGTAGCTGACAGCTATATTTAAAAGTTAAAATAAGCTGTCCAAGTGACCAGGGGTCACGAACAAGGTGGATTTTTTTCCTAACTGGGGAATTATGAGAGGCCGGGAAATAATAGAAGCACTACGGTGTTTAGGTAGATAAAAGGTCTACACTACAATTTTCAAACATTCTCACCATTAGCTGTTGCTGATATGTTTGTCTGCTTAGTGTGGTTTTTTCTTACCACTTCATCCCAAAAGAACAAATATTCAATGATTTATTTCCAAGTTGTCATTAACCTCCGTTGCATTCTCCCATATTCTCCAATCATCCCATAATGATATCCCTTAAAAATCCTCTTTCTGTGTGCATCTTTATTTTTACTATAGTCTCAGGTGCAGTTATTTGAATTAGGTAGGTACTTGGAAAGAATGCTGATGCTGATCTATTTGCTTATATACATACCTAGGTAATTTTTCTACTGCAAAACTTGATTTGCATAAGTGTGGCATATAGCTTGGATGCGCATTCCACTTATGTATACGTATATACATACTAGTCATGCAGATGCAGAATCAAGTATAGAATGCCGGTTTGATGCAGCTTAATCCCTGTTGTTTGATAATAAAGAATGTAAATTTGTAGTAGTGAACTTAGGATATGCATTGTTTAATAGTTTGGAAGATACACGGCCTGCCTTCGTCTGATTATTTTTAAGCACCACGTTGATTTGTATTGGCGAAATGACGAGACAATCAAGACAAGACACGCCACACAAGTCTAAGGCTTATGGACAAGACTTGAACACGGTACAGTGTAAGCAGGTAGGTACTTACTACATAAAGCTATGCAACACACACAAGTGTTTACTACCGTAGGTCGCTTCAGGTAGCCTTTGGCCATGTCATGAGAATTCCTTCCAACTTGATTGAACAAATTGAAAACGGACGTGCTTTAAAATCAGGGCAAGAATAAAAACAAACTCGTGTACCAGTGCAATGCACGTACATGGGTGCCAGTCAATGATGAGTGGAAATGGAAATGTCTGGCCGAATGAATTTAATGCTGAGTTCTCAGATTTATATTTGAACAGGTTGATCTCATTTACAATGGGCAGGAGAGAGACTGGCTATTTTTAAATGGACATACAAATGCTCAAGTGCTATTGTAGTTTGTGATAAATTGTCTTTTTGCCTGCTCAGATTATCTACTAGTACACTACTAACTTCAACTACAAAAGTCTGTGTCTGGATGGGTCTCACACTCAAAATCATTTTCAATGACAATGACAAGTACAGATGGGGGTATAAATATATTTGTTTCAAACTAAAAAACACAAATATAGGTGCACATAATTTATTAGGTACTTGCATTTAAACCTTGTCACTTATGACTAAATCTGTATCTCTGTGTTTCAACACTTTGGCCCATGTTTCTATTTCTATATCATAGGGATTCTTCAACAAAATTCAAGGCACTACATACCTTAGTTTTTTGTAACCTTTGCGCTTTCATTCACGTTGGGTTGTGCGGACTCAAAGGGACCCTCTTTACAATTAATTTCATGAACTGACCGAGAACTCAGGAGCATTGAGCCGTTAGAAATATAGCTCACTATGTAAATATTTTTAAAATGCTATAGCCAACTGGTTAAATAGACATATCTAAGCATGTTGCAAAACTTACATACATACATACCTATAGTACCCTCCAATTGTAATGTTTGCAATTAATTACCTTTGACAGCCATTGAGGACGCACACAGACCCGGTCCAAACAACCTGATTTGAGAATGATTTCACTACTTTATAACCTGCACCTACAACAATTATTTGAAACAGATGTCTTAGTGGAAAGCATTATTTACTGCTGGTTTTGTGTTCATGTTTGTGATACAGACAGTATGAAATGATTATACTTGGCATATTGTACATGAAAATACAAAAATATAATATGTAGTTCTATAATAATTATTTAACGTAAGTTGCCCACTAAGAGTTGCATATCTATTAGAGATGATCACTTGGAAATGTATCTGGACGTAGTAATGAGTTCATATTTTATTCTTTTTAAAATTATTGTGTTATGTTATCGTTTACAGTTTATTCCTGCAGGTAGGAAAATGTCTGTCCTGGGTATAATATTTCATTGACGCATGCATCAAGTGCTTTACCAAAAACAAACTAATAAAACTGACATAATATGTATTTGCGTGGAATAAACGGTGCCCAGGAATGGATGATATAAGCTTCAATTGTAAGTAAGTATACAATAATGTGGAAAGGTGTGTAAAAAAGTACCAAATGGCAAAGCCAAAAACTGTTGAGCGTACTTTACATATTAATATAACACACGTTCACGGAGGTGGAAAGTAGAAATGGAACACGAGCTTTTTAAACTCGTGGAATGTAAACAAAGCCGAGATGCACAAGACATCAAGCTTCCGTATCTGCCTGCACCTAGCGACAGAGCATTTGACGCATTTGGCTTCAACATTTAACTCTGTTATGTTAGTACCTATATTTCAGTTTGAAATCCTTTGTGGCACAGTATTTGGGTGTGTGAGGGTCGCTATTCTATTTTGCTAAACCCAAGAGGTTACAGTATGGACTCTGCGAAACTTCGTAGCTATTACAAAAAGCTGACGGAAAAGGATAGTTGGTTGCTTCAAGTGTTGCTCCGAAAGATGTTAATATTATAGTGTATTCAGATGGTTTCCGAGTTATGTATTACGCACAGTCAGCAATATGCACACGTTGGTGCAAATAAGTTGTAAATATACCTTGAGTCCAGGTCCAGAAGTACATACATGCCTATGTACATATCTGCTTCTGGATTATTTATCTTTTAGTTACGAACAACCATTGCTCCCGAAGGTGTGGTGCATTAGTTACATCTCGTACTTGTGCAGCAATGAAAATAATATGACTTCTTATTCCAAGTAACTGAAAATCGTTTTGACTTTCAGTGACCTCTCAGGTGTAACACAAGTAAGTATATTTGGCGACGCTCAGGGGGGACACGGACGAATTCCTTTCGGGAATAGAATCTAATTTATAATAGAGATGGGAATTATCAATATTTGTTAGCAAACGTACATAGGTAAAATCAGTATAACTATCAGTATCACTGTGGGAGAAAGAAAACTTATATTATGTACAATTGTTTTAACGCCAAACACTCAAAAATTTGATTGGTTCCAATTGGTTCAAAGCTGGACAAGTTCACAATTTTAAAAAAATTGAAAATCAGGTGGCTACATGAGCTATGCTATTTAAGGGTAAATGAATAATAATGATTAACAGGTTCAACTATTCAAAACACATTACAGTGAAACCAGCCTACAGTCACCCCTTTCTGTAGTGATTCTCTCTCTATAGTGATCACATTTATTATCCCCAAGTCCTATGCTTTACGTATTAAAATACTCCTTTATAGTGGTTTTCTGTCTATAGTGGCACAAATTAGTTATACAAAGTACTTCCTTTGAACTACTGTAGAGGGATTTTACCGTATATGTTATGTACATACTGTACTAAGCTTTTTCGTAATTTAGGAATTTAAACTGTTTCGTGAGTAAATTTTATTTATTATTTAAACGAGAACTGTCCGTAGTCCATATATTATGTACTCCTGAAAGTAAATCCAAATGCATTCCATTGCTTTTTTGTTCTTCATAAATATAAGTTATTTTTCATAAATAATCAGAAAATACTCGTTTTAATTTATCGTCCCAAATTCCTTGCATACGTAATTCATTTATAGTACCTTGGTAATATCATAATCATAATCGTAAGTCGTAATCACCATGAAGAGCTGGGTATGAAACCATGATAATCTGTCAACAGATAATAAACCATTAAAATTACAATATTGTGATTTTGCCTTCAGTTGGCTATACTTTGAGCTAATGCGTACTTAAGTATGTGGCAAGCAGTTGATTTTTTAAAACTCAAACCAGCAGTCCAGATTTCATTCAAATGGAAATTGATAAGACTTCACCTAATAAACCCACACGGAAAAATACAGAGACCTGATATACGAGATAAACGATGCGATGCCAGGGATGCAATGCCAGGCCAGGGAATGTTTTACTGTCGCTTTCCTTCTTTCCTTGAAGGAAAGGGACTCCACATTGTGTAGTCTAAACTTATGAATCCGAACTAGAAACTATCTTTCCAACATTTTAGAAGTAAAAAAGACGGCGGGAATTTAGCCAAATTGCAGCATAATATTCCGATGAGAATGTATACCATGGTTTTTTCCATTTCTAACATTTTAAGTTGGAACAAGGGTACATAACGCCTATTAATTCTATTCTTCTTGGATATATGACGCAATATTTTAGATCCATTTTCTTCTTAATCTGACGTAAGTATATACCTACATGGTGCCATAGGTCTGATGTTGATGCAGAATGCAGAGCAAAGCCCATCAAGAGGTCAAGTGAGGCAGGACTGCCTGCCTTATGGAAAACCATCTTTCAAAAACCTTTTCTTTGCATCCTCCGATTGAGGGTTTTGTATCGCGCAAAATATTACCAGCTACTTACCTACATACTATTAGGTTAAATTCTTTCCTCCTTATTCATATAATTCAACTCAGGCAATTTTAACTTTCTTACCTGTACTACAGTATAAAATCGCATATCCCAAAGACAATTGAGGAAGTTTACGAGATAAATGTCTCGACTCTTGACTCATGACTTATTCAACCCCTAGCTTTAAGCTCTATAAATTAATTAAGGTTTCATTTGCTCTTAATAGATCTGGTAATTCCATCTGTTTTTATTGCGATATTTGATTTTATTAAGCACTTTATGTTTTACTAAGAATAATAATGTATTATAGAAATAAAAGCTCTGCTATCAGCTCTTACTGTCATAGTGCATATCTTATTCCCGCTCCGCTATTCCTACAGATAAATAATACCTTTATTATTTAATTTGCTTGGGAGCTAGGAACGAATACAAAGCAGTCTATAATGTGGGAATCCAAACAGCTTACTTGACAAATAAAATTCTCCAAAGGAAATGCGGAATAACATCATAGTTATATTCTTTGGCAACACAAGCCGAACCGGTAATGTCAGCAAACGCAATAAAAGTCTACTACGTACATTACTTGAAGTTCTTGAAAAACAATGCTAAATAATAAATTATTAATTGGTACGCGGTCACAGTCTCTGTCGGGTCTCATCATTGTTTTAAAAGTTTCTCCACGACTGAAGGATATTACTAGAAACACACGCACAGCAAAAATCTCTGATAAAATACATTTACTTCAGTTTCAGTAATACATATATGTACCTAATTCAAAAAGGGCACAGCGGAGGTCTGTACATTTTTTTCCATTCCAGCTCGCGATGAATATAAAAAATTAGGTGGCGACATTAGTATCATACCTAATATAAATTAGTATGCATACTTAATTATACATAACCCGTTTCGTTGTACCCCCACATACCTATTTACAATCAGTCATCCTACACTTTCCTGGATTTTTATGCTACATACATACATACTTTAAGTAGTTACATCCAATAATATTTTGTAGCACAAGTTATAAAGTCACAAGAATTAAAACAATTTATTTGCATTTAAACAGAAAGAATGGGGAGACATTTTATAAGTATTTTAAAAATCCTAACAGTAAGGATATATTTACCTACAATTTTGCAATTTTCCAGTGGTATGCATAGCATGACATATGTACTTAACATATGTTTCATCTTCGTCCGTCTGTTGCCGACAAAGTCTTATCCCTTTCCTTCCCGGTATTACTTATTTATATAAGTACTCTTCCGTGTTCCTTCATAAGCATACTTAATTACCATTTTACCATGACCATCATTATCAGCAAGGTTGGCCACATTTCCTGATTTTCGCGCAAAAATTTCCTGATTTTATGGTTTTCAATTTCCTGGTATTTCCT